>WTSP01004904.1:5911-55413 GCA_025331215.1 Actenoides lindsayi | reverse complement strand
AAGAGAAGAGAAGAGAAGAGAAGAGAAGAGAAGAGAAGAGAAGAGAAGAGAAGAGAAGAGAAGAGAAGAGAAAAGAAGAGAAAAGAAGAGAAAAGAAGAGAAAAGAAGAGAAAAGAAGAGAAAAGAGAAGAAAAATCAAGCCTGTAGAGAAAAGAGCTACGTCAGAAAAGTTTGAGGACATGAGGCCAAAGATGGGTGTGAGGATCCTAGGTGCTGGTCCTAGCCCAGTCCTCAGCATGCCTGGTGGCAGAAGGAACAGATTTTCCAGCCTGCGTAGCACTGTGCATAGTGCTCTGGCTGTGCTCAGCAAACTGAGCTGTTTTCCAAATCTGACCATTTGTCTGTGTGGCTAAATAGGAACTGTGCTTTTCAAAGGAAATTGCCCAAAGACTTTGAACAAGTTATTTCATATTCATGCAGCAAATCCTTGTCACTAGTGTTCCCTTTTGCCTTGTGTCTCCCAGCCCAGTATTTCCACGTGGCCGTCTTACTTTAATGTGGTAAGAGTCACCTTACAGTAACTCTAAAAACTCTTTTAAATGCCTCACTACTCTACTGTGCAGAGGGACCTGTGTGGAGTTTTGGCCATGGATTCAGGTGACAACGAAGATGGTCAAGTTTCAGCAGGACTCATGGTAAGCAGGAGGCAAAGACAGAGGAGCAGATAGATACATTACTGATAGGCAGTATAGATGAGAGACAAAATGAGGAAGAGGAGTTTGAACTTCATATGGAATGAGAAAAGGAACTTTTAAATGTCATAGATGGAAAAGAGGAGGAGGTTACAGGAGACATAATCAGCATAAAAGCCATCTCATCCTGAACTTTTATCGAGACTGAAAGTTTAGTTAAGCATCTTTTTCCCTACTGACTACCATGAGACAGAAGGGATCACTCTTTGGAAAACAAGGCAGTTCAACAAAACAGGGCGAGATTGTCATCAATAGACACCATTCTTTTAGTAATACTCAAGTTCCCTATTACACATAAGCATTTTCTCATATCTTCTGTGATTTGTAGTAAAGGGACACAGTATTTCCTGGAAATAAGCCTGAACCCTGTCTCAAAGCCAAGCCCAACGGCATCACCCAGCAAGTCGTCGGCTGTGCTGGTGGTTGGTACCAATCTCAGTGCAGAACTCCTGAACAGGGAGAGTCAAGGCTCAGTCTGGCCAAACAGCAAGGAAAGTTTTCATTTCGATGAGGTTTTATGGCCCAGCTTCCTTTTTTCTAGCTCACCATTGGAATTAACTGCAAAGGGTAAAGAGTCATAAATTCTGACCCCTAAAATTTCTATCCATGTGAGTTCGGCTCTTTTTGTCCTTGAGGAGCTCTGGCTGTCGCTTAATGGAGCTGCAGCCCAAGTAGGGAGACAGATGGTACTGATGGGCTGAAATTATACTCAGCTAAGTGCAAAGCTATAACTGCTATTTGTCATTCCAACATCACTGATTTGTCTAGAGAGAAAAACAAATAAGTTGTTGGGGGAGTAAGCAACCGCCTGGCTGTGGCCAGGCCAGATTGGAAGTGGGTGTAAGGCTCAGCACACGGAGACCCAGGTGCCATCAGCACTCAAGGGAGGCTATTAGGATGTCATTTCAGTTTCTTTCTCTGTCTGTCTCTCTCTCTCTGCTTGCTGTGGAGGTGGAAGGTGCATGTGTTGTGAGGTGAACTGGGGAGTGAAGATAAAAATCTGTGGTAAGGAAATGCTACAGCTTTATCTCTTTTCTTTGATGTGGCAGGACAAATTAATTGATAACAGAACCAGCCAAAGCAGATGTGGTCATGGCCTCTTGAACTGCCCTATTGCAAGTAAAGGGCCTAGCAACATCAAAGACAAAGGTCAGCCAGCATTCCCCAAGCACAAAAAGACAAATCATGACAGGCAAATAGCTCAGGCTGCCATTGGGAAGGGGTTATTACCACAAAAGAGGATGTCTGGCACATGGCCACTATCCCAATAAGCTGGGCTTGGTGGCTTCTCTTCTTTGGGATGTCTTTCTGTAACCAAAGGCAGAGTTTGGACATAATACTTCTCTGTCAAAGTGACTGTTACTTTGTGTGTAGCGGCACAAGAGAATTAAAGCACAAAGCAGAATCCAAGCCCACACAATGGAGTTAAAAAATTGACCTTAGCTAGTTTGAGTCCTCTTGTAGCCATGTCTTTTGAAACTACAGTCAACCTATCTTCTCACTTCCTGCTAAGCGTGGAAGGATTTGGACTCTAGTCCCACTTCCACCATTTGCTGGCTGTGTGCCTTGAGCAAATCAGTTCCTCTCTTGGCTCTGACATTCTTTGTAAAACAGAGATGACAAACAAGGCCACTCTGACACCTCCAGAGCTAATGGAACTCCAGATAATATTAGTATTTTATACCTAGTATTGTTTGTTTCTACCATTCCCTTTACTGTTTTCTCAAAGTGTCTTGTTTTTCTCACATGCTCCCCATCCATAACAAACATTTCAGCAGTCACTGAACACTAAACACTCACGCCAAAAGAGCTGACTGCACGGCATTTCTCAGGTTAGTCTCTTTGTTCCCTGTTTCTCTTTCTGGGAACAGAAATATTTGTCCTTCAAATACGACGACCTTCAACGCTGAAAGCCAGGTAGTTGCTAGCTAACTTGGGTTGCGTATATTCCCTTTTACCATGGTACTGAATTCCTCACAGACATGTGTGTATTCATCCTTGCATCACCACATCATCACACATCACACACATCAAGATGGTACAGTAACATCAGCGTGCCTCATGTTCTCCCGGTGTTTGCCCAAGCTATGTCTCAGTTCCTGGTCAGAAGGAGACCCTGGCATTCAACTCATGCCTCTGCCCACTGATTTTCTGCTGGTAAGGAAGACAGCAGGCCAGAAAACACCTGCCAGAAGACGATAGCTAGAAGGGAGCCATGAAACCTTCCAGCCTAGTTCCTCGACATCCCAGGACACAGGGTCATGTAAGAGAGAGCAGCTGCCCTGCAGTTGAAATGTAATTGGTGTGCCTAAATGACTGATCCACCCTCACCTAGGAAACCTGCACCATGTTGAGGTCTCTGATCACATATTTGAGGGTTTAAGACAGTGCTCTACCTACTTTGCTACTCATTCATGAGTAGAGCTGCTACAAAGGACACAGACTATGCCATAATCTTGGAATTAATTTCTTTTCACTACAGTAAGACAGTTCAGCAGCAGATCTTGGTGTTCTCAGGCATCCCAGGAGAGCTGCACAGCACAGGCTACCAAGAGATGCTCAGTTGTTCCACTTTTAAGTGTCCTTGTACCCAATCTAACATTGTAACAAAAATAACCAGGAGCGGGTATGTGTTCCCAGCAGGCATCAGTGATTCATAGCAAACTGTAAAACCCAATGCATGACATAGATAAAGGCATTTGAAGCCCCAAGACACAATTCTGGTGTGTCTATGCACCCTGCACCACGTCACCAGAAAACAGAGGACTGCAAAAGCTTTTCTCCCATAGTGTGCAACAATAACTCGGTGGGACAGGTCACATTTCTCATCAGATGGATCACATCCTTCTGCGGAAAAAAAAAACAACCCAAACTTAAAAGAGAGATCAGAAAAGTAGCAAAGCTGTGGGAGGCAGTCCGGGCAACCTCCTCCGTGGCCTTCCTACACGGGATACCCGCAGCTTAGGCTGTGGGACCCAGGGCACTGCAGAAACAGAAGTGTGTCAGCTCTGCCCTGCAGTCTTGTGAATCCCCCAGGGAAGGGAATCTCTTGATCACAGTGCGAAGCCTGTTTGTTTGTTTGTTTGTTTGTTTGTTTATTTGCTGAAGACAAGGGTTGACTCATTTTGTCCCTCTTCCCCAGGGTAACCTTGCGGACATGGAAAGTTAGAGTGCAGGGAAAAGCTGGATCAGAGAGGTTAGTAAACGTGCCACTCCAGAGAAACAAAGCAGCCAGTGGGATGGTTTTAGACGTGAGAGCAGTTACAGCATTGCAGACCTGAAAATGAGCCCTTCTGGTTTCAGGGGGAGCATTCCTGTTTACAAAAGTGAGAATCTAACCCATGAAGTTATTTTGGATTTAAACTCAGTGTAACTGCAGGAGTGTTAGACCCAACTAGCACAGTTCTGGCAAGTCTGAGGAAAAGGGGAACTGGTGAAATTTGTAGCTTGAATGCGAGAGGCAGTACCGGTGTGGGCCATGAGTACATACACCAGGCAAGCTGGTCCTGGGTCTCCAAGTGACCTTCAGCCACCTCAAGTCTCTCTCTGCCTTGGTTTCCCTGTCTGTCAGTGTGGGGAAGTGACATTGACCCTTTTTTGGAAAGTGATGTGACAAGCACTAAGTATGAGATTGTCAGACAGCTGTGGGAAGCACTGGAAGATCTCCTGGAGTTACAGATACAGAAACAAGAAAAGATTTTGTCAGCTGGATACAAGGGCTAAAAAAAAAAAAAGACATTCTGACAGGCTATTGCTGCCGAAATACCCTCCCCAGAGAGGTCTGCTGAGGGCATTTCTCAGTGCCCACTCTTTATCTGGACTCCTCCACACGCCTCAATCCTAATCCAGCACAGCAGAGACTCATCCTACTGTGTTAAAATCAAATGTACTTACAGGTAAATGTCACTCTGCCATAAAAAGAAAGGAAACCACTTAACTTTCTGTTTCTTTGTCTGCCTCCCTCCATAAAAGTTCTTGTCAATTTGCATTATTCATGACTAACAGAGCTAACTTAAAATGTATCTTTCAATGGAATATAATGCAAACAGATTTCTGTGTGGGCAGGGTAGAACAAAATAATAATTACAATACACAATGATAGTGCTTATAACAAAATATTATTTCCCTAAAAAGATTTTTGTGGCAGGAACACACGCTCCAGCAACAACAAAAAATACTGAGAAAGAAAAGCATCTCTGCTGGCATATTAGATTCTATCAATGACACTGATGGTTTCATTGTATAAATAAACATTGTGTGTAGATAAAGCATGACCTGCAAAGTGAATCCTTCGATTGACAGGATAAAGCAAATCAACTTCCTTCTGCCTTTATGCCTCCCACCAGACACAGAAGCAGACTTCTCCCTATGTGGGCACTCCAACTGCAAGCATCTGTCAGGATCATCTATTCTTGTAGCTTAGGTTTGGTAGTTTATGATAATCTGACAAAATTGCAGCAGTCCATTTCAGACATTTTTTCCCTCTCCTTTCAGCGATGTGACTACTTTATGTCTTCAAAAGAGCATTAGACAGAGGTAACTGGGTTTTGCAATTTAGGATAATGACCTACACTCTGAGTGTGCATATGTGTGTGTGTACATCACAGGTATTTGTTTAGAAGGTAAACACATAGCAATGCAGCTACCCTGTCCTTAAACCGGTGAATAGAAAACCTAAAGGGAAGATTTTTCCACTGTTCTGCCTGAGCTTCTGTTCGCTTTTCTACTAGATTTTTTTCTGCTTTAAAAGTGAAGTAAATCCTGTTGGATTGAGGTAGTCAGTATACCAGGCCCCAAAAGCTGTGCAGAGCACTAAGAGGAAACACAAGCCTATCTAACAAGTTAATTCAGGCTAACTCTACTGTCTGAGCCAAAGCAATACATAATAAGATGATAGAGTTGGCATAACATAACTAGAGCAAAATCCCACCCTAACTCACGGCTCCAAGTGAATGCAAAAGACAGCTGACTGTATACAGCAGATAAGATGACAGGGATATATTCTCTTGCAGCTTTAATTAGCATGCCCCACAGATCATAGTCCACACAACGACAAACACTTGATGCAAACAAAAAGCTGTCTAAAAAAAATACACCTGTGGAAGAGGTTGGCTTGTGTTGCACTGTGTGAAAGACGATTGCCCATAATGTCACCTGCCTACTGCCAGCTACTCTCAAATTGCCACTGTTCAGAATTTTTTGGCACTATTTTTTCTGGAAGAGGTCCCTCCCACGTTACCACATCGTCCTGACGAACCCCTGTTTATTCGTCTTCCCCAGGACTGTTCTGACCTTTCTGCAGGGTGGAAATGCTTTCAGAAACTATTAATCTCTCCTCTGGGGTGGGTAGAGAGGACCCATGGAGAGAAAGGCTTCCACAATCTTCCTCATCCCTGTCAACAAAGATCAGAGCCAGAAACTAGGTTTCTTGTTTGGCAATGCACAGGAATAAGCACAAAGCTATTACAGGGCAGGGCTCTGTAAAGATGAAGGGCTGAGAAACGCCAAATGGAAAAGCAATGCTGCTCAGTAAATATTGATAGATGTTCCCTGTACTCCCTCTACCTCTGCTGCACAGCCATCCCCCTCACCGCTGCCTTTCACGCTGTCACTCTGTAGACTCGAACATTACTTCACCTTCTGGCTGTTTAATTTAAAGCAAGTTTCTGTATTTGCTCTGGAAAGTGAAGAGGTAAGAGAGATGGTAGGAAACTTTCCACTCAAGACTTTTCTGCTTAAGGACAGCGACACAACTGTAACCCCAGCTGATTGCATGAAACAGGGTGAAAGGTTTTGTCAGTGTTGATCAGTGTTCATTTCACTAGTACTGATTGCCCATTTTGGTAGAAAGATCAAGGGCTGAATGCTGAATGGAAGGAAGACTAAACTAACCTTTCTTCCCAGGAGATGATCATTGTAGGTCAGGCTGGAAGCATATTAGCCAGGTATTATAAGGGGAAGCAATGCTGAAACTCCTGCTGTGCCTGTTTGGCAGATAAATAAAGAATTTCAAGCTCTGGGGCAGACAGATCAGCAATAAATTCATATTAAGAAATGTCTGTGAGATTTGCTAACGACTTCGAGTACCTCAGGGCAGGGACCACGGCCTTTCATGTGTCTATGAAGCACGCAACTCAGTAGAGCGCTGCTCCAGAACTGGGCAGCCACATGCTACTGCAGCACGGGGAAGACCTGTACACCACTTCTGTGGGTGCACACGTGCAACAGAGCAACAGTACAGGGTCAACAGTACGGCCCATAAACAGGTTTCAGTGCGAAACGGTCTATCCGACCTTCTCTCCCTTCTCCTGCCAACCAAGGCAGCTTCACTCCAGACATAAACAGAGAGGGGTGTTTAGTGAAGTCCTGGAAGACAGCTGTGAGTTGAGTTCAGGTCTGATTGTCACAAACTCCAGAGCGAGTCCAAGTCCTGCTTTGCCACAAGTTTGGTTCTTAACCCCAGAGAAAGAACTTGGGATGGGATGCTCTAAAAATGTCTAAATTACTTTAGAGCAAGAGAGGTGGCTGAAGCCTGGTGTGCTCCTAAGGTCCTTGCTCTTAGAGCAGCATGCCTCTTCTCTCTGAACAGCATCCAGAAAACTGAACCCAAAATTCCACGTTGAAAGGTGTTCTGAGGTTGGATTGGATGACTTTTGCAAAGCACTAACATCAATAGTGTCACTCTGTGTTAGCAAGAGAAAGAGAGAGTTACATGAGGTGGAGGAACAAGATTCTCTCACTAGATTGCTTTCAGTCAGCCACCTATGCTTTTGCCATGCAAAGCTGAGGTAGAACTCCCCATTCTGCTACCCCTCCCTATCATAATGGCATCCTGGCTTCTGCCAGCTTCCCTCTTTCAAACTAAACAGGGTCAAATGTAAAAACTTCCCTTGGAAAGGATATTCATGGAACTGTTGCAGGTTGGGCAGGATTTGAGTCTAGCATGCTGTCACATACAAGAGGGGAAGCAGAGGGACACATTGCTGCTTAGAGCTTCTATGGACAGCAAATTTATCCTGGCTTCAGGAGGTCTTGCTTTCTCTGCCCCCTCTCCATCATAATTAGACACATCAAAGGGCTGATCTGTCATCGGAAATGGCAAGATGCCTAATATTTATATTAGAAGGAGTCAAGCCCCAAGCAAACAAAGATCAAGAACATGATGGTGAATGTGAGGGGGTAGATTGAAAATCTGTCTGTGGACCCCAAGGAAGATAAAGTGATGGGAAGTGTACCAGCAAAGAAGAAAAGGCAAGCAACCTTCCAATTAAAATCCCCAAGGATGAGAGTTTTGTCCGTGTTTGTATTAATCAAGGGTAAGAAATCAGACTCAATGAGACAGGAGGAATTGTACTGAGAAGCAAAGGACAGGGGAAAGCTGGGGGTCACTGGGGGATGGGAGCATACAGCAAGAAAGAAAACAATGACTAAATATTTAACTACAAGGTGCTTAAAGGAAATAAAAATCTCCCCAGGTGCCGGGAGTGTTCTAAAGGCAAGACTGGCTTTACTCACCCCTCGACCTAAGCAGCAGGCTTTCTTCAAAGCAGAGACCTACTCAAATATGCTTATGCAAAGAGGTTTTAAAGCTTTTATTGACAGCACTTAGCAACTATGGCTTCTCTGAATGTCAGCTTGCCTAAGGTGAACATTGCGTAGGTTTAATTTCTTCCTCTGGTCAGGGATACTGTCCTGCAGTTCAGGGCTGTGCTGGGCATGAGCTGGGTGCAGCCAGGGAAGGTTCTCTCTCACCTCTGCAGCTTTGAGTCAGGAAACCTGCAGCTGTCCCTACCTCTCCAACCCACAAGGAGCAGATCTCAGTCTAACCCCTGCTGATCAGCCTGAGGCAATAGATGGTGTCAGTGGCAGAGCCAGGATTAAAACTCCAGTGGTTTTTGGCTGCCGGTCTGATGCTCGAATCACTAGACCACACCTCTCATTATAAAATAATTGTCTGATTTTCTCTTTGAAATCAAAGCTGTTTACAATTATATGGGAGAGAGGGAGAAAATGCAATCTGGGATGGTTGTCTTTAAAAGCATTTGCACCTTTTAATGTTAAATTTCAGCTTAAACGAGTCCTGTGCGTGCGGTTGTTAGGGGACTATTTAATCTCTTCAATTTGACAGTAGGATTTCTTGACCCCATTGGAGGAATTCTCCAAATTGAGACGAGCTCATGTATTTCTATCTTACTGAGAACTGCTGATTGTGATGAATATAAAATGTTATGCTTTGAACATAATATAAATATCTACTGCTACAGGAGTAGCTGCAGACTGGCTACGGAGATCTTATGAATTTATGAGTGTTGCAAAGAAGCAAATTTTTTCTGAAATATTTCAAGACAAGCTCATAACACCATAAAAATAAGTACTGGGCCTGTGTTTCTCTATGGATTAGGTAATTTTCTATTGCTAGTACTGAAACAGTAATATTTTGAACAATTAAGCACTCCTAGGAAGTAAACTGCTGGGGTGGCTAACCTACCATGTGCCTTGAACTTCCATAAAAATCTACAGAACTACTCTGGCATTTCAAGTTGTGCAGGTATCTAAATAGTGACTGAATTAGACCTTATTTAGTAACAGAATGGGACACCTCCTTCGGGGGGATTGGACAGAGTTGCACTGAAACTTATTAATACTGAATATATTTCTGCTTTCATACATGGAATTTTGGGAGGGTTTTTTTCTATACATTGCACCTAAGCTAGGTAGGACTAGAAGGAGTCTTTCCCTCGAGTTTAAGGGGCTTTGGACTGGATCCTGGATACTCAAAGAGCTGTAGACAAGTCTCTATTGTAGTCAGCCTTCATATTTAGATGGTAATGTATATTGCTCATGGTTATTATGAAAATGATTCCAATTAGAGATACCAGATGCCATGATATGAGGTAAGCTAAGGAAGCTGTCTGTAGCTAAGAAATCACACGCAGACCTATCATTAACAAAAAATGGCTGAAGCTGTTGATATTTAAGACTGCACATAAATATTAGTCACCAAAAGCTGTGCAATATGGTTTTGCTAATATCTTACAGCTAAACTCAGCAAGAAGCTGAAGATGTAAAAATGGTATCTTCAACGTTGTCCTTCCTTCAAGCAAACTGCACTTTTTGTATGTTTTGCAGCATCTCCTTTTTACAGATACATATTAGTTCATTAAACTACCAATTTAAGCAGAAAATCAAAACTAAACAAATAGGTTCAGTGCCTTTGAGTTAACACTGTTGTTGGAACTTTGCAGTTCTGTTCCCTCTGGAAATAGACTGTAGACAAACACAGGTAGATGACATTTTTATTACCAGTGACTCCAGAGTCAACCTACTCACTATCAAGTAAAAGTCTGGCTGAGGAAGCAATGGGAAGAGGAAGGGTGAAAAGGAAGGGGGAAATTAACCCCAAACAGTCAAATTCCTTTATATTTTTTGTTTCTTTTTATGCCCTACTTGCGGGAACAACCTTTTTTCCAGGTTCAAAGGAGGCTTGGGTGACATGTATATAGCCTCATCTTCCTGGGTGGCATATCACAAATGTGTTGACACCAATCATGATAACCACATTCTGTTTTAGTGTTAAGCATAATGATAATGATGTAACCTTAGATAGTGCTGTATTGTAATTACACAGTTGTGCCAGTTATTACATAGTTATAACACAGATCAGCTTCTTGATCAGATATGCCCAGGAGCTTCTTTTGCTTTATGCCTAATGTAGGAACAGAAAACTAGATCCCTAATTAACTTTGATTGAACGCTGATTAGATAAGGGAGTGGGGCCAGTAGGCACCAAGCGGGCGGGGAAGTCAGCCCATATGGAGATATGTTAAGTGTGTAGGCACCATCCTGACTAGTCATAGGAAAGAGAAAGGAAACTCCCTTTTCAGGAATTGATACCTCCCGACAAGCACAAAGGAATTAGCCCAGACTAGCCCTCAGAAATTCAAGAAACTTCTTTCTTACCTTCCCCATCTAGCAATGCCCCCACCCTATTAAGATGAGATTCTCAAGCAATTCACCTTGGGAACAGACAGATTTCTATCACTCCTGCCATCACGGGAGGGAATTGCACAGAGACCTTTGTACAAAACGCAATTATCCTCCTAAGTATTCACTCCTTGCTCCTTTTTTTCTGCTAAAAGTGCTGAATTGCTAGTGCTATACAAAGTCCATTTGGCCTCTCGACAATTTCATTGCATCCAAGATTTAATAAACTGGTGGTTCACTGTCTGGTGGGCAGCTGAAACCTCAAAACAACAGATGTATCTGAGGAGAACACAGTCATAACTTTGCTCATGAGACAGGAGATGTGCAGGTGCCACCTCCCTTTTCCAGAGCTTCACTGGCTCTACAGTAGTCGATTTTTGCATCCAAATGTTCCTGTGTTTGGTAACGATACTGACAAAACTGAAACATCCAGTCTGGTAGGATGTGTGTTATCCTTTTCTCCAGTGCACATTAAAACTCCAAATTTTTGGTGATTATATAAATTTTTCTAGGAATCATTAATGATATAAACTCAAGAGGAGTTCTAGATTCTTTAGTGTCTCTTAAAATCTAACTACTACTTTGAACAAAGAAAGAAATAAAACTTGGGATACTCTTAAAAAACTTTCTTAATCAACCAAGGCTCATTTTTTTCTCCATAGATTATGCTGTCGTATTATTTTCTAACCTGTTTTACAGAGTTCTTTCTGTCAAAATTCATTACCACATGGGGATACACTTAGAGTCTCTGACCACAAAGCATCAGAAAAGTGCAAGTATTATCTAAAAGTGCTCTCAGCTGCTGTGGTGCTTTCTACTACCCTGAGCATGGAAGGGAGTCTATTCCAGGAGCATAAATACAGAAGCAGGAACATCTGAGCCCAGTTTATAATTCCTGTTAAGTGAATTTCATATTGACTACTGTGAAGGCACTAAGTGTATGCCTACCATACTCTTTTGAAAGTCTTAAGTCTTTTGGGACAAGCTAGGCTTATTGACCCAAAGAGGGGGGAAAAAAAATCCCTCAGATAAAAACTACCCAGTAACAATCCCAGTGTGTGTACTGAATTGACTTGCTGTAGATGTTATCACTCAGACTCTTCTAAGTCACTGAAATATTCTGTTGCATGTAACAGCCAACTTGCAGTACTTCAGACTCTAACATTACCCAAAGAAGAATTTTTTTCCTATAGGGGCTGTGGACATACCCCTCAATGCGACCTGTTTACATGCCAAGCATCAGGTTTCAAAGTTCTTTGTTATATTAATGTGTGGTGTAGAAAAAATGGCAATAATTTTCATTAAAAAAGAAAACAAAAGGGAAAGTGTATTAATTTCCCTTTTGCAACACTCAGAAACAGCTAGAGTGTTTCATTTCACATATATAAGTGCCTAAGCATGAACACACAAATACAGATACAACCTGAACATGGACAACTTGCCAGCAAGAGACTGCTTCTCAAAAGTGAATGACTGAAACACACGGCACTTGTCTGCAGGTACCACTGTGCTCAGTCCCATCAGCTTTTCATGGGCGACGTGAGGGACTCTTAACACTTCCAAAACTCTGACACCTCTGCAGCTTCCTAGGATGCTTTCTCCTTCCAGTACCTTCTTGAAGCACAGGACGGATCACCCAAACCTGAAACTTTTCTCGAACTTCATTCAAACTTTGAATCACCAGCTTTTGTGATTGAGCAAAGCACCAAGCCCGTGCTTAGCTTTGAGCCGATGAGGAGCCTTCCTGATACTTGGGTGTTTACATTCAGGACACGCTTCCACGCTTTGCTGAACCAGAGGCAGTTTCATTAGAACTGAGCCATGCTTCATGTATGACTTTCCTGGTTTCAGGGCAAAGGAGCTAATAGTGACATAGCAGGAAAAGCATCCTGTAGACCTCTTAGGACATGGCAACAGCCACAGAGGCTCGGCACAAATAAGCTATCTGCCGAACCAATTTGGTTTCTGCTGAGCAGGACCTTAAGCGTGGGATAACCAGCTCAGCTCCAAATGGAGAGCTTGGCTCCACATTTGTCCCACTCCAGTCATTTTCATTTCACACAGTAAAATGCAGCTTAGCAGTTTTGCCTGCTTTACAGCCAGCAGCATGGTGACAGAAAGCTGTAATAAATGGTAATGTGGCTGATCTGTGCTTCCAGAATTTGAACCTCTGAAAAAAAAAAAAAGATGTTTCCTTTAGAGCTGTAAGGACAGCCTGTGTAAGTACAATGCTGGCTTTTTCTCTTTTCCATGGCCTGGAATTCTTTTGCCAGGATTGGCTTCTCTTCATCCTTTAACAAATCATCGCAATTTCGGCAAGCATTTCATTGACTGCCAGTGCTGTGCTACCAATAACTTACCAGAATTGGGAAACTTTGGTGCTTGCATTCTGCACAACTAAATTATCTCCTGCATGCCTGGATTTGTTCAGTTCTGGATTACGTAGGAGAGGCTCAATCCTACCCTGATACTGGGCACTGTCTCTAGGCTTTTGAGCGTATGAGCGGTCCCAAGGATTTAAATGTTAAGATAATGGGTGCAATTGGTACAACTGGGGATGCTCTGCTGTGCATCTTGGAAAGGAATTAGAGACAGGCGTCAACACTGGAAATCAGAAAACAAAAGCACTTGTTCATAATTTATCAAATGTTAAGGGTTTCTGTAAAGTGTTGTGATTTCAGATACGTCAGCTCCAAAAGCACCTTCTGCATCAACACAGATTACAAACAGTCCCCGCTGAGGTGGTTTGCAAAGTTAGTGTATAACAAGATGTGACGGATGCAGGCAGGTCTGTGGAGATACTTTCTTCCAGGAATCTTTTTGAGGATTTATTGTATGTACAGTGAGGAGATGTTGCATAAAGCTGAAATGAAATTTCTCTTATTAGCCTTAGTCCTTAGATTCCAACTTGTATTAACCTGGGAAATAATATAAATGCCATTTGAAAGCCTATTCTTGTAGCATTTCTGACCCACTTCAGACTCCTTTTGGTAATCTGGGAAGGGACCTTTGTTCCCATGGCAGCCCATAATTTCCTGACTGAAACAGTTCAGCTGAGCTCTGAATGACACAGACAGGCATTTGGATTCTTATCTTGCTTCCAAGTGTTCTGAGGTTCCTCATTTCTCACTTATTGCACAATGCCCCAATCTCACTGGGAAGGTGAGAACTGGATCAGAAAGAAATATAATTGCTTTTTTTTATTAGCTTATGATACAGTCCCGCCCTTCTGCGTTGCCAGCTTACCCAGTTATTCACAAATGATGATATATATACAGTGAATTATATAATTATCAGCCTATAATTACAGGTATATAGATATATACATCCCCCTGGAGGAGAGCTGGGCTTGGCACATACCTGCTTGCACCTCCGAGTCTTTAGGGAGTTCGTGCCCATTTTAAGTAGAAGGTTATTTATTTATCAAATGCTTGAGACATTTTATGAAAAATGAACCCAAAAGAATCCTTTGATTCTTTTTAATAATGTTCATAAAGTAAGTAAGTGAACAAATCCAGGCATGCAGGAGCAAACGCTCTTGTGCAGAGCGAGAGCGGAGACGTTTCCCAATAGCAGTAAATTATCGGTAGCGCAGCATCGGCAGTCAAGGAAGGGCTTGCAGGAGCCATGCTGATTTGGTAAGGGAAGGTGCCAGTCTTGGCACGGCGATCAGAAGCCAGCACTGAGACAGCAAAGTCAGTGCCGTATTCCCATAAATACCTTCTTTTCTTTTCTGAAAGCTTCAGACGAGAATTAGTTTATCTTATGCTGCCGCTTTCATGCTGTACCCATAGATAAACCCTCTTGCCTTCCCACTCCGTTTCAGTGCCTCGTTTTGTCACTGGGGCAGATAGTGATTCTCAGCTGATAGAAATCAGCAAAGCTCCACTGATTTTTAACAAAGCTGTGCCAGCTTCTGCTAGCTGAGGGTCTGCCTGGATATCTCTCTAGCTGCAAAGCAAAGAATCCAGCAGGCAAAGCTGATGCAAGTTGGATATTTTCTTTGGCTTGTTTTCCTTTGTTCTATCTTTCAAGAGCTGCTCTCATTCATAACTGGTTAGGTGCTTTCAAGTCTGCGTACGAGAGTTACGCGGCCTAATCTGGCTCCTACAACGGTGCAAATCTAGGGTAGCTCCGTTTCAATCGGGAGCATTGCTCAGAGGTATTGCGCTGCTGTAAAAGCACAGTACTTGCACGTAGCAACTGATCTGAAAAATCTCTTCATGTGCTCAGTATCCTTCCAAAAGTTTATTTGCAAACAAACAAACAAAAAGAATCATCGTGGCTGAACGGACTGATTCCAGCCCGTGGCAAACGGGCCAGAAAGAAACCGTAGACACACTTGCTAATTACAATTTGTGGCCGGCTTACAAAGTTCGGTAAAGGAGAAAACTACCCCATTCAGATCCTCTTTCCCAGTTTGATGACATCATTCACATCATTATGTTGTGATATGCCAGATGGGAAAATTTGAGGTGGGGATGAAGTGAAAATCCCGGTTACACCTTTTCTCCAGGCTATCTGCCTCTCCATCGCTTTACAACATCACAGAGAGTCTCAGACAGTTTGACTCTGCCATCCCCAGCTGGTTTGGACCCAACAGATAAATGCTGAACCATTAAGAACCAATAGGAGTTTCCACCATTGTGACAGGTTATGCTGCACATAGCTAACCCTAATTTAATTAGTTTATTTAAGCTCAGTGGTACATTCAAATAGCGAGTGAAGGTACTGGTAGAAACTCTGTAATTTCTATCGCCCGGGAAAAAAAAATAAAAACAGCCCTGCATGCATCAAATGCTTATTGAAACTGAAACATATGTATTAACATATGGCTGAATTTCACTTACTGTATGTTTTAGTGCAGAGCTGATGAGGAAGGCATCTGTGCTGAGAGCATCTGAATGGAGGCTCAGATAATGAGCGGGGCTCGAAAAAATACACTCTGAAAGGTTGGGATGTGTCAAAGTGCCCTGCAGTTGATTTGTGTCAGAGCTGAGAGAATATCCTGGAGTCTCTGTGCAGGTACTGTGCTGTGCTTTGCTGCCTGAGCCGGACCCGGACGAGTCTCCAGAGGCTGCTGTGGGCACCTGCTTTGGCCAAATTCTGAACCTGAAACAAAACCTGTCAGAAATGCTGACACAACATCTACTCGGAGCTTAAGCAAGCGCAGTTACAGTATTGCTGTTTAACAGTGAACAGATTAATTGGAAATCTTAAATGTCAACCCCAAATCCGGGTCCAGATTTGAAATTCTCTTAAGGACGGCAGCTCTTTGGAGCTGAGATTTTTGTTTTACACTTTCTACAGCCATGCAGCCTGGTACAGTTGTAAGCACAGTCTCTATCTTCAAACAAGAGAGCATCCTTCCTCTGCTGAGATTCTCATCCTAGTCATACAAATTTACAAGGTCTAGAGGGAGACAGGTCTTTTGGTTCTGAGAGGAGCCCCAAATCCTCTGAATATTAACCATTTCTCCTGCACATAGAGAGGTACTATTTCCGTAAACTCTCAGAGGCTCTTGCTGCCAACTGCTAATACTATTAATGGGCACTACAAAGCCACATTGTTCTACACCTATTTACTGGAAGTAAGATATGAGGATACCAGGTGTAATTACTTTACTGCCTTAAGGATAGAAGTCTTTCTTTCTGATTTGACCACAGTAGAACATCTGCATCGCTCAACCACGGATTACCTGGCTCCTGGGAGATGCTTTCAAAGCACCCAGTTGCTACTCAGTGACCCAGAAGAAAGTTTACCACCTACTCACACAGCCTCTTTTCGCAGCACTGTGCCTCTTGTGAAAGCAAGAAAGGTTCTTCAGAGCACGGGCTACATATTAAATGCGTGAACCTCTTGAGCACCATTGTACAAATCACAGCTTTTTATGTGAAACTGTACTCCAGAGATAATTTCTTTTCCAAGAAAAAAAGTTATTATCGAGACTAAAGAAGATAATTTAACATGTCTGCATTGCTATTCAGGGAACTTTCTATGGAAGCTTCCAGACATGGCGCTTGGGGACATCGTTTAGTGGTGGACTTGGCAGAGTTTGGTTTATGGTTGGACTCAATCTTAAGGAGCTTTTCCAACCTAAAGGATTTTAAGATTCTGTGAAGTCAACAAAATTGGTTGGGATGACTCAAACTGTTTCTCAGAAAAGTCAAAAAGAGTGATGCAGGGAAGGCATCACTGTAGGAATCAAATGTTGTTTACTGAGAAGGTTTGAATCTGTTTTATTTCCATTTTCACTTATAGTGAGAAAAATTCTGGAGGTCCTGACATTAAGATTTTCATTTGTAGCCCTGGAACATGAATATTTTTCATATATTTGTTGAACTCCAGCCAGGTACAAGCTTCTCCTTCACGGGAAGGACAGGTTTTCTAATCTGAGGTAAAAAAGAAGGGTTGTCTTGGTTCTGCAGGGGAAACACTGAGGGGCAAATGCCCTGGCTGAAATTGTAAATGTGCTGAACTCCCTTCAGTTGTTGAAGGTGGCATTACTCGTCGTCCTGCTCCTCCGCCCTGTCTCTGTGCTGGAGGTTACCTCCCACAGAAGCAAAATAGCCAGGAGACACCTGCCTGCATCTCCACCACCTTGAGAGAAAATCAAGGCAAGTAATTTCAGCTCTTTGAAGGTAGGTCTGTGCTAAAGACCCAGATTTTCTGCTGTAGTGGCTGACACTAACATAATTTGGGGTCCAAGGGGTAGCCTTTGGCAGCAGACAACTGAGAGTTGAATCGTCTTCAGCCAGCATAGGAAGATTTTCCAGAGCTTGTCTGTGAGCACCTTAAATAAGTCCCTGACTTAAATCCACCTCGATCGAGAAAGGAGCAAAATAGATTATGTATGCATAGAAGTGTACGCAAATATATGTAAATGTCTGTTCAGGTATCGAAATAATATTGTGAATAGAGTCGCGGTGTTCTGCTGTAAGTGAGGCAGAAACACTTGGCACAGGCCTGAAGACTGAACTTGGATCTCCTGCGTCCCAGCCCACCGCTTCAATCACAAGGCTGTTAGTCTCTCTCGAGTATGGATTTGTCTATCCCCTATGTCTTTTCCATCATCTCTAAACTTGAGTGACTCCTATGACTAATGTGATTGTAAGTCATAAAACATTAAGTTATGACACAATCAAATCAAAGCCAAGAAATTCATAGTTAGGGTGTAGGCTACATTCTTAACTCAAAACCAGAAAAGCAGCATTACAGGGTAAACAAAAGGATGAAGTGTCAGCCCTCATTTTTCATTTTGGGGCTCTTATCAGTTTGTATCAATTTAAGCCTTTTTTAAATATGTAATTCCTTTGACTTATTTTTTTCCCTCTAGGAACTGAAAATTATTCTGCTTTGAGGTCTGGAACCTGCCATACAATAAACACTACTTAATTGGGACATGCTTAATAGGGATGGCCACTTTAATGGGACATCTCCTAGGGAACCTATTTATGTTAATGAGACTGAATGACAATGACTGTTTCTTAAGTGGGGCAACAAAAAGAAAGAAACTCCACTTACCAGGGATGCACTCAGCTGTTACTAGTTTGTTAAGTGTTTAACCAGGTGTTAAATAGGTCTAAAATTTGGAGTTTCCATCTTTTCGTTCAAAATGGAATATTAAAACATTTGCATCATGGTGAAATGTAATGTTATTATTTGTGTAGAGGTGTTGAGTGCAAAGAAAGGGCCAGGCTGTTTTCAACTATACCAGGCACAGAAGTTCTCTTTTCCAAAGAGCTTAAATAACCCTTTTCTCCAAGCATGGAACTACCTGTAGATTGGATTTGTTCAGAGATTGGTTACAAAGGCTAGAAATAAAACCTATCTGGCCTAATTCCGAATCCTATATTTTACCCGCTCCCCCAAAATCTTTCCGTGTCTGTAGTTTGAATAAAAAGATGGAAGCAAAAAAAATAAAAATAGGAAGGATTCTTAAATCTGAGTGACCCTAAGACCCCTAAGAACAGATGTCTGAAGACTTCCAGGAGCCTTCAAAAGCCCGCAAGCCATTTTGAAGGTTATTCTCTTCTTGAAGACCTTTTGTGTTCTGTGGTTTCCACTGAAAATACGTATACACATTTCGGGGGGAACAAGAATGGTGATATTAAGAAAACAAAAATCCCGTCTTAGATGACAGCTATATAAATTTGGGGACTCTCCCAGGCAAGCCAAGACATCTGATTATGCCATTGTATCCTGTTTGGCAAAGGAGAGAGTGAAGGAAAGTGATAGACATGAGGGGCAGATGGAGTTTGCTTAATGTGTCTGTTCTTTTCTTCGCTGCCTTTTCAATTTAAGAATGTAGCAAAATAGCAGCTGCTCATAATTTCATGAATCAAGAAGTATGTAAATTTCAGCTACAAAATTTGTTGCATAGTTAGACACACACACAAAAAGAAGGGGGGGGAAAAAAAAGGAAAAAAAGATCTTGCTTGCATCTACAAGTTTCTTAATCTCGCATGCAAATTCAGCTCTCGGGCCTGGCTCTCCGAGAGCACCTCAGCCGACTCCGCTGCCGCCACACAGGGCAGACGCTGGGGGATAACTTCGGGGTTCAGGTGCTCTCTGCTTGTTGCCCCAACACTAGCACGGAAGGACCAGCCTGGCACAAAAGGCTCCTTTCACAGCTCTGAGCTACCACGGGGGCTTTAGGCCACACCTCTGCTTCTAGGCCGCAGATGGAGGCGAGGAGGAAAGGGGGTGTGCTGGGAGCCTGTCCACAGGCAGGAAAGCCAGAGCTGTGAACAGCTACCTGAGGTTGCTGACAACCACTACAAACTGAAATGGAAATCACGCTCCTCATATTTCAATCCCCGGCAGCCCCCGAATTAAAAGATGGAAAAAGTGACTTGAAATGTATCATCCAAACGTACGCAACTCTGCTCCGAAGGAGCGGGGATCAGGGCCTCTGTATCCTATACAGCTGGTTCTGGTTTTCAGACAAGATTTACTAAACACATGTAAACCGTGCCTATCTGTTTGAATACTTTTAGTGCAAATAACTTCCTCTGTGGTCAAGCTGTTCGTCTCAGATCCAGGCTACAGATCTGTGCTGTATACTCACCACTTTTTTACCCTTGGATTTCCACCAGTATCAGTTCACACTCAGAGTACAAAACTGTGAAGAAGGGAACCGAGTTTGGCAGCGAGAGTCAGGAGAATTTACAGTGCAAAACCCCGAGCAAGCTCATGATAAAGGGCAGAAATCATCCCTGGCTTAGCTCCACCCCCGTCAGTGGGCCAGATCCTGAGCAGCTATAAACAGACACACTACTGCGTGTTTCACAGGAGCTGCAACCGGTTCTAGCATCCGGCCCAACAGCCTCCTTCTCACACAGATGTGACATTTCACCAGTTCTGGGGGGGGGTTCTGCTGTTTCATGGCCCTTGATTGAGCAAGCAGAGCAATGGTCTTTCTTCACCAATTAAAGCTGCCCCACAATTACATCTGCCGAGTGTCGTGAGTTCAAACTTCAAACACGAAGCAACAGCTGAAACCGAACACAGAGAAGCAGGAGGGCAGAATGCTATGATCGATATTTTGTCGGAATCCTATAAAAAAGAGAAAAGCATTGCACATATTTCATGGAGGTATTTTATGTGCTAATTTAATATGAATCCTCTTCTTGTTAAACTCTTACGTGATCTATGTACTTCAGTATGTAAAACACAGTATAGGACAACTACGAACAAGTTTATTAAAACAGCTTGGGCTCCTGTTGACATCACCAACCACACAAGTGCTTGCTCAGGGTTGGTGTGATCTTATCAGTCTCTCCTTATATTTCAGGTTACCTACTTGTTCGTTTCCCCCATATATCTTTCATTGTTACAAGAATTCAACTCATGGGCAGATCTCTCAGATAAATCTGCCTGTCTGTTTTGGGAATATGGCTCAAGTTCTAATTTTGCAGACTTCGTTCAGGCAATGCTCCCTTTGACTTCAGGGATTTTTGCCTGAGTAATCCTTTCAGAATTGGACTCTCCGTGATTTTCATTTACTTAACAACTTGGCATTACATCTGTAAAATATTAGCCCGGTAATGTAAAATATCAAATTAGATTTATGCATTAATCTAATCTATATATGAAGCCCGATAGTCAGTTCTGTTACGTTGCATTATTGCAGTTCCAGGCATTCTGTGTCATTTCGCATTTATTCTGATGATGTAAGAGAAATAAAAAGCGAGGGGTTTTGAGTAAATTTGGCAAGCCACGTATGTGAAAAAAAAGTCTGACATTTTAAACAAAATTTAAAATAAATTCCCACTTTCAGATAAACCGGGTAAATGCTTTTCCATCCATCACAAGTGAAGGAGAGCACAGAAAAAAAAGCTAATCTGAAATAATCAACAAAACAATAAGCTATTAAACAGGAAAAAGCAGGTTGAAATAAATATCCAAACTGCAACGTATTCTCTAAAATACCTTGAAAAAGACAAATCAGCAGTTGTTTCTGTTCTGCGTTACAGTTGCAGTCTGAAAAGTAAAAAATTACTCTTTCATACGTGTTCATAAACTGCACTTATAAACACTTTACATAACTAAATTATATTTCTTTCCTCCAGGTTGGCTGCCCTTGAACATTTTTCTCCTTCCTGCAGTTTTTCTTTTTTTTTTTTCTTTTTATATATAATCCTTCCATGAAAGCAGGTCCTATGCATATGGCCCTTATTCAGCAGCCAGCCCCGTGCAGCAGGGCACTGAAGAACATGTTAAACTAAAGTTTTGTACATGCTTTGGTTCTTTTAAAAACTGGATACTCAGAGACAACTCACCAATATGTTATTCTTACATCTTAAACCCATTTCCTTCTCTTTCTGAATGCTTTCCATGTGATTTACTCCTGTTGGGCCAAATCCAGCTTGTTATTTACAGAAAGCACACAACCAGATTAACACGCTGTGGTCTGCACTAGCCCACACCCCTGGAAATTCACAGTGATCCCATCAATTCCCGTATAATTTCTTTGGATTCATATCAGGTTAAAACCCCAATCCAGGATAATGCCGAGCAGATGTAAACAAGGGCCAGTGTATAAATGAGGAGAATCGTGGCCAGAATCTGACTGGATCTCTTTATTCCAAAGGAGAAGGTAACGTTTAGATATCAAAAATCATATGGAAATTTTTTTGCCCCCCTCTTTTGTAATCTGTCACCACCCAAACACCAAACAGGAGATGATGCAATACCACGGGCGGGGAGGGGAAATAATCAAATCAATTTATTTCATACATGGTACTGAACACCACTGGATTGAGATACTGTCCCAAGCACTTTGGTTCACTTGTGTGTGTCACAGTAGGAACCTCGTATGTTCTGTTCAAAAAGGAGGGTCCTGTGGGACACAGCATTGGCTTTTCCAGTACATGGCAGCTGCAGTGAACTTACGGCTTCCTCTAAGGGTGTCCATTTTCTCCCTTTCTGCATTAATCCAGAATTACTGTTTCTCCTCCCCTAGCATTCAAGTGCAACAACCCCAAACACAGTTGTGTTTGCAGAAAATAACAGTTGTGCCACACCAGTCACAGTTGTTTCTAAGAAAAGATGTGCTTCCCAAAATGAAATCTCACACTCGTTATTGGAAGAAAAACCACCTCAAACATCCTCAGCATCACGTATGACAACAAAACCAGCTTCCTGGTTGCCCTGATAGCTCCTGCAAGTGCTGCAGCTCTGGGTTTGGTGGCACAGCAGTGCAGAGGCAGGTGACCCAGCGTGTCCCAGTATCTCCCCATCTCCGCACACACCCGTCTCTCCGTGCCCGTACACCTGCCTCTCCTCTCCTCTCCTCTCCTCTCCTCTCCCCCCCCTTCCCCCTCCCCCCCCCCCATCCCCCGGCCCGCCCGCTCCCCCCCCCCCCCCCCCCCCCCCCCCCAACCCAAATCAAACAAACACCCCCCCCCCCCCCCACCGGCCCCGCGCCCCCCCCCCCCCCCCCCCCACGGCCCCACCCCACCCCCCCCCGCCCCCCCCCCGCCCCGCCCCTCAGACCGCGCTGCGGGGGCTTTCGTCGCCTCTCCGTCGGTTTACATGGTGGCTGGTGAGGCTGTATGAGCCAGTACAGATCATTTACCTGCTAACGGGGCAGCCTTTGCCTTTACTTTTACTTTTTTTTACGACTTTTAGTCGTTTGATTGCTAGATATACACACTTTATTGGTTTGGTTTGGTTTTTAATAGGGAACCAATAAACTCGGTAGCCAAAGTCCTCCATTTCGCTGCTGGCACGCTAATTGTGTACATCAGGGGGGAAAGTAGTGATCTCCCAAAGTAAACCTCCCAGCGTTACCGCGCTCTCCTCCAGCCTAGCACCTCTTCTCCTCCCGTCTTACACATTACCGGCAGACATCAGAATAAAGCCAAGTGTGACCCTGCCACCGTCCAGTTTTTCTTAGCATTTAATTTTATTTCCCCTCTTTAACATTGTGTTTTGGTTTGGGGTTTTTTTTAACCCAGTTGGCTGTATTCATATTCAAGCCAATATTGGTTCTTTTTTCAAGTAACATTTTATGAGGCAGCATATCAAAGGCTTGTCCAGATATGTTTGTGGCATTATCTTCACTAATTTTGCTAATACAACCAGAGAAAGTTATCAGGTTTGTCTGATGCGATTTGTTCTCTGGAAATCTATGCTGCTGCTTATTGCTCATAGATCTGTTATCCTTTGCATTTTTACCTTTTTTTTTCCACTTCTATTCTTTCCATTATGTTACCAAGAACAGGAGTTACTCTGAATGGTTGATAATTGCCGAGATCATTGCCTTCTCCCAGCTCACCCCCAAAAGACTGGTATGGCACTTGCTTTTCCTCAGTCCTCTGGCACCCTCCCTCGTTTCTCAAGATACTTCAAAAATAACCAAATCCTTGAGTTTGCAGTTGATTCCTACACCCGAATAAGACAGTCATTTCACTTCACTGAGCATTCTACACAGTTTTCCCAACTAGTCCTTTAAGTCAGTCTGGGCTGTCATGTTAACATTTTAATTACTTCTTAGTTATCTGAGAAATTTCCTTGGAAATAAAATATTTTTTAAAAAGCAACAGATTATTAGGTAGATCATTTTTATTCCATTTCAAATAGCTGGTTTCTTTTCAATTACTTTCTGCTCTCCAATTTGTCTGTAAAATTCTGTCCTTTGGGGTTTTTAACCCTTTTGGGGGCAGTAACTGACCCTACTTGCCTGCAGTATTTTGTTTTCCCTGACAGTTTTTCTTCTAATACAGAGGGTTTTCTTTTTACACTCAGATCTGAGACCAAATCCCTCCTAAAATCTAATCCTGTTTCACCGCTGCAATCCCTTTTCATGCTTCTGGATATAAAACAGCTACAAAAACATCTGGGTTAGAGAGAAACTCCCCTGATGGGAAGGTTATTCTGTAAACATCCACTTCAGAGCTTCTTACCCCTTAATTTCAAGCACTCAGTACTGGCTGCCATTCCAGGCAGGATAACACACCAGACAAACAATTGTATACAAGAAATCCTGTGTTTGGATGTCCTGGGGAGAGGGCAGCAGATGCCCACTCTAATTTCTCCTCCCTTCCTTTTCCCAACTAGTTCTCTGCTGTTCTGTTGGCCAACAAAAAGTTTTGCAACTGGTATAAACCGTACTTCAGCTGTCCCATTTTTTTTTTCCATTTTCAACATTTCAAAACAGATTTCAACAGATGTTGGCAACATTTAGTCTGAGTAAAGACAACAGACTGGTATGCAGTGTTGATTTTCTGCTAGAGGAATAGGGTAAAAGTAAAAGACAGGGCAAGGCTGCTTTTGCAATTGCAAGAGTCCCAAAAAGTAAAAGGCTGCCACAATGGAGCAATGATATGTACAGAGGAAAAAATCAGAATATTTGGAATAGAAGTTTGAGAAATACAGTGGGGCAGGTGGGATAATCTGGTTTATGATATTTCTGTCAGCACTTACAAGGTGCATTCTGGCATGGGCAAGCAACCATAAATTTTTAATCTTTGCCTGCATTCAACTTCATCCCACATCCCTGTCAAATTATTTACTCTATGCAGTTTTCACATAACATTGCATGGACAACAGGAACTGGCCCATCTTCTCAGCACTAGTTTTGCACATAAAATGCTATAGGAATGCAAAAAATTCATCACTCTTATCCTAACTGGGTTGCTATCCCTCACCAAGCTTTGTACATACAGGTTTCTTTTTTCTTCCCAGAGTCTGTGGTCACCAGTGCTGAACTGTTGCTGGGCCTGGAGACAGGAGAGGAGATGTCAGTGGTGAGGGATGTTTCTGAAGCAAGCAGGAGGGGAAACTCTGCTGAGTGCTAGCAGCATGTTGCTGCGACGCCCTTGCCCAGCTCCCTCTCCATCAGGCAGCAGGGAGGTATGGCGGCTGGTAGGACGGCAAGAGTAGCGGGGTCATTGCTCTACCCCAGCAAATGCTCTGCCTGGTCCCATGGTGCTTCTCAATGAAACCTTCCAGGGGTTAAAAGGAAAAAAGAAAGACAGAAAGGGGACAAGAGACAAAGGGAGGAATAAAGTCAAAAAATGTGCCGTGAAGCTTCTTGCAGCAAAACGCAGAGAAAGTCATTTCCAACTTCTTTCATCTCAGAGATGAAGCCACTAAATAAAAGGGCAGCGCAGAACACAAGAGCTTTTAATCTGTCTCATCTCCTTCATAATAACTGCAAATTTTCCCTGGGCTCCTGGGAGCGAGCCTCTTTCCTCTGTCTTTGCCTTATCTCCCCCCTCCATATTTCACAGCCGGCTCGGCTCCCCTCACTCGGCTGCCCCCGGCCTAGTCTCCAAGAGGCCTGTGGGAGCCGCCAGCTCCCAGGGCCTCATTGTTCCCGGCTTGGGAGGAAGCTCAGTGAGGGAATTGAAGGCAAGTCAAAGGGAAACGGCATCATCGCTGCTTCATTAATGGGAACCTTTCAGCAGAAAACATATCAGAGCGAGGTCTTTTCAGAGGCAGTAATTAGCAATTTGGAGCCTTCCCCCCTCAGGAGATGCAGCTGCGATCTAACAAGTGGGAGCAGTGCTCGCCTCCTTTTACGCTTCATATTTATTGTTTTTCATTTTCTCCATCTTCCTCCCATTGTCCAGCCTCCTCCTCACTGCCAGATAAGGGCCCTTTATTAATCGCTCCCTTTTAATTCTTCATTAATGATAATAACTTTCTCTGGCGCACGGAGAGGAGTTAATCTTTCCTGGGTATTGAGAAAGGACAGGGCTGAAAGGGAGGGAGTGAAGAAGTGCATGGTGGACAAGGCTATGCTGCCACGTTTCCATCCCGCTCCACCACCCGGAAGGAGTTTCTGAAGACTTTGGCTCTCAAGCTGCGAGTTCCCAATTGGAAAGTCTCAAGCTGACAGTTTGGTCAAGCTGTGTAGGTTTGGTGGGATGTACCCTGCCTCAAGGATCCAGCCCTTATCAGAAACAGGTATATGTGGGACAAAAGGAGACACTGTGTGTCTTCACCAAAATAAAACCCAGCATCTTGGTGTGACTAACAGTCTGTGTCTACTCATCTGGAAAGAATGTTCCTTCAGACGCCCTCAAAGCCCAATTTCCCAACTTCCAACACTGTCCAAGCATAAACAGCACCTAAATGTGGAAATAAATGGTCCCTGGGAGGCTCTGCACATGAGACGACCCTCCCTGGTGCCTCTCCCCAGCAGCTGGTACAGTCTGCCTTGGATTGGTCCCATTTGGAGGTGCTAGTCCACCAATGTGGACTTCTGTATGAGGTAACTGCCTTCAGGTTGACTCAGCATGGGCAGCTCCCATGGTCCTGGAAGCACAAGTCGCTACATACTCACCTGTGACAGACATTACCACAATACCATCAGTATCATTGTGTGCACATCTAAGGCACTTGTCCAGGAGTGCTGGGAACTGGAACCAAGCTGCTGAGACGTCAGGGCAGGAGGCTGAAGAGACAGAAAAACCCTGAAATTCAGTGTTTTCATTTGCTGCCTCTTTGATGTCATTTGCAGGGCCAGATATCCTGTCTGCATTCTTTTACAGACCACGGTAGTAGGTATTTATTTCTCTACAGTCCATGCTCTTTCTCAGCCCAATATCAGGACTCTTGTCAATGGCTGTGGAGCAGAGAAGGTCAGTTTATGTCTGATTACTGTGCTGGTGTTTCTCTAATATGCCCTGGTTCTCAAGTGTCTCTGAAGGTGAAGTGAAACTCAGGCCTACATTTATGTTCCTCCGAGTAATCTGCTGCCAGCATCTTTGATGTTCATTTAATGTGGACTTTGAAGTACTCCTGATAGTCCCAATAGTCAGGAATGACCTGTATTTCAGTGTCCCATGACAGATCTGTGTTTAAATTCCAGTGACCCTAGTATACTGTAGGAAGGTGTCCAAAGAACCTTCTGGCCATGAACTTGAAGTAATATAGAAAGTGGGGCTGGCCTGTCAGTAAATGTTGCATTTTAATTTCCCACTGGCTCAGGCTAGTCCTGTTAAATGCAGGCTATGTTTTAAGGCTTATTTTTTACCCACAGCATCTCTTCATGAGGCCAAAAGACTTCACTTGCACACAGCAAATGGAAGAGGTTTTCACACTTAACAGCAATAAATGAATTTTATATTTTAAAACATGTATCTTTTCTTTAAATTCACTGAATCAGATCTTCTCTGGTCTAATGCTTCTTCCCTGCACTGGCAGGCCAGCAGAGTCTATCAAATCACATCCTTCACCCTTGCTGCCCTACTAGTCACAGAGTTGCTCTGCACCTTCTGGGACTACTGCCTACCTTCACATTTCTGGCAGAGGAGGGACAAAGCCTGGATGGTGGAGACAGAATGAGCTGAAGAAAGAGGACCCAGGAGGTTTGTGGAATCTAGTGCATATGAGGGCCACCCTCCTTCCAGTATTGTGTGCTGAGCACTGAATAGAGATGCAGATCCTGCCTCAGTCAGGATTCACAGAGACTTTGTGTCTGCTAGCAGTCAGCTGAGCAATGACCATGTGTGGGGTGCATGGTCAGGATTCGTGTCATTCCTGCTAAGATGGCCAAGTCAAACTCCTGATTGCTGCGGAGAGTACACTGTAAATATGGACACGAGACAACACAAACCAAACGTGATTATTAGTGTGACAGATGGGAGACAAATCATCACAAACAGAGTTCCTTGGGAAAGAAATTTTTAAAATGAAGATAAATTGGTTTTTACTTGGATTCTTCTATAGAAGGGACACTTAAATATAGCAAACAGGATGTGAATAATGCTGTAACTTGGAAGCAAAAACTACATAAGAGAAATTGAACACAAGCAAGACAGGAACTGAAGAATCACTAAACAAATTACAGGAATCCCCTTAGCCTTGCAAATGAAAGCCTGATCATGAAGCTACTCATCTCTTATCTGGCATGTTTTATTTGATAATTTTGCTTCATTTGGCAATAGATCAAGGACTTCTGTAGGACTGGAATAGTCTGGGTTCTTACTACAATGCCTGTCCACCTGCCATCGTTGTTGTAACAACAGTGGCCTCTAAGCCACCCGGAGGGGCACTCAGCAGTCTTCCAGCCAGCCTCAGGGACCAAACTAAATCCCCTGAGGATGCTTTCATGTTCAGAAAAGAAATACGTTCGCCATGAGAGTGGAGAGCTGGCAATGGCAGCACTGACACTGGTGAGGGCTGGAACATTGTGAATGTTAATGTGGGGTGGTGGGAACTGAGTGCTAGCTCGCCCTCAGCAAGAACAAGTGGTGTTTCAAAAGCAAGACACCTCGAAGAAAGCCAGCACAGCCAAGTGTGAGTATCACCCACAAGGAGTCTGGAATTACACCTTTTGCAGTTATAATGGTTGCAGGTTTTGTTTCCTAAAAGTCCTCTGTGGATTCTCTTGCTCTTCTCCTGCTGTCCCTGCACCTTGTGATCATTTGCCTGCTACAGTGAGATCAGATGGTACACAGAAGAAGAGCAGGTCTTACATAAAGCTGCAGGGCATGTCACAAGTCTGCATAAAGCAGACAAGCAGGGCTTGTCAGTAGGCCTCATTAGACGTATTGCCATTCCTTATTCAAGGGGAAGGGGAAGGTGCTCTACTGGCTGGATGTGTGAATGTGGCTGGGTGTTCCAGCCAGGTACATGCTTGTTGGAGTAGCCCTGCAGGTTGGCTGGCAGCTGTAGGTTGAGCTGGATGGAATGTATCATTTCCAAACACAGAGCTATTATGCATGTGGGATCTGTAAGTATGTAGCTTTAGAAAGCAACCAGGAGGACAGCATTTTCTGCTTCAGAAGTGTTACCGGAACTCAGTTACATACAACAGTAGCCAGATTTCTGCTGCAGCTACACTTATCCACCCCCTGCACTCCAGACCAGCCTGCAGCTAGGGATCTCCTCTCTTATCTCCATCTACTCATCCATTCCTCCTACCACTGCTTCCTTTCTGCACGGCACATTTGCCTGGTCTTTGCCTTTTGTTGCTCAAGACCCAAGTAGATCTGCTGCAAGCCCCTGTCCCTTGAGAAGGTCCTGCTTGCTGCCTTACCTGGCTTTTGCATGCAGGGTGCTGTTGCCTTTCATGGCCATTCCCAGCACTGCACCCAGGCACCCTTGCTCCTAGCTGTGCTGTGGCCAGGGAAGCCTTCAGTGCTGACATTGCCAAGCCTTTTGGAGGGTTGAGAGCACTTCATGGTAAGGAAGAAGGCAGCAGTGTGGATCTTCGGGGAGGGGAGCTGCCTGACAATCCCCTTCGAATTATAAACATATCCTCTTTAAATACATTTCTAAGGATAACATTTGTATTACTGTGTCCTGTGGCTGCTGATAGGGCCCTGCTTATCGCCTCGGTCTCTCCTCCTTTCTCTGGGTCCTGCTGGGAAAGGTCCCTATCTGGATCCGAGCTGGCAATCCTCCACCAAGCAATTGTTTCAGTCCAGGGGAAAAATTAATTTCTGCCTATCGTTAATTGAGAGAATTGTGTGGAGAGCTGGAAGGGGGGCTGGCGGGGGGAGTGGGGGATGGAATGGGGAAGAGAGAGACCGTGTTATTAACAGTGTCCTTTTCATAACCAAATACCCTGATTTCCATCAGTGAGATGAGAGGCTCATTACAGCAAGAAGGTGATTAGAGAACTTGGAGGAGCTATCAGGCTAAGCAGGAGAGTGGCAAGGAATTCGGGAGGGACTCCCAGAAGAAGGGCAGCCGCACCAACCAACCATCCCCTCTCACCCTCACTGCCATCTCCTCCACCCTTCCTCTCCCTGGCAGCCCCAGTGACCCCTTACCTACATCTCAAGAAAAAAGTAAAAAAGAAGTTTCAAAGATCAGCAGTTTCAGTGGCTAGAGATGCTTTATGTGGTACTAGAGCCTGCACACTCATAACTAAAAGCCCACAGGAGTTGTTCAGCTCCTACAGGCGCAGCTAACAGCTCATATTAAAAAACTTTCCCTGATGGCCAAAGAGGAAGATGCACAAAAGTCTTGGCCTCCCTCCCAGCTACATGGGGAGGTCATGCATGGCTATTCAGACTGTCTCTCATTAGCTGATTCCTCAACAGGTGGTTAAAAACCAGGACCCCTGACTGTCTCACTAGGACATGACATTTAAGCACAAGAAAACTACCCCAGACTGCGCTGTGATCCAGCTTTTGCACCACACTTTCCATGCATGTCTCCTCCTGAGAAATTTCCCGTTTGAGCAGTATCACTGCTGTGATACAGCCCACCAGCCCCCAAGCCATTTCATGCACCATGTTTATATCTTCATGAATTTGCTGTCCTTCAGCTCACAATCACTCCCCTGACATTGCTCAAAATAACCTTCTCCCTTTTTGGGAAGGTAAGCAGCCCTGAAAATTCATCCAGCCCACATAAACACCAGGATAAAAAGTTGAACTTCTTCCACCTTGCATGTGAATGATCCAGTGAAAAACAAACACACACAAAACCCAGAACAAAAACCATCTATATTCCTACTTTTTTCAGTATAAACCTTTGGCATCCCAGACAAATTTGCAGTGTACAGGAAGATAATAAAGACTCTACTAAATTAGAATAATCTATTTAACCGATTACTCGCATAGTTAATAGTAGTTAATGCTTTAGTTATTAGGATCATTTTGTTGTTAGTCTAATGCCAATGATGTACTTAAGACTGTCAAAGACCTCATTCTGTGATGACAGAGGGGCCTTTGGCAAGGTCCACACTGGAGAGAAAAGTTGCAACAGAGAAGGCAAAGTGTCAGCTGAGCAGCTGTAGTTTGAAAAATTTATGGGGACTAAACTTTCCTCTTCCTTTGACAAAAGCCATTCCTCTAGATTTAGGATGAGGGGCAGATTTTCTCATTCTGGAGACTGCAGGAAACTCAATCCAGCATGGCACTCACAATAAATTGATGTGAAAACAGAAATGCTTCTCATCTAAATCACACTGGAGAAAAAGAAGGCAGACAGAAGTGTTCAGTGTCACAGTGTATGGAGTTCTGCATAAAGTAGCACAACCAGCCTCTCCTAACTCCCACGCTGGGCAGATCTCCTACCTCTTAGCCTAATCCCATCTACCCATGACCATGTGTTGAGCTCTAGTAATCTCCAGCTCCTCTGGGAGATCTAGACGGTAGCAGACTCTCCACACAAAGCAAGGCCTCCCATTTAGCACCAAGTTTTGTTGTTGACAAGTAGAGGACATGTCCAGGAATATGTGGTCTCTTGGAAAGCTAGCTGGAGGGCAGAGTGGTCACTACTCAATCTTTAGACATTTCTCTTAATTTACTTTTCCCCATGGGGCAATTACTGGCAAAGAGGAAATTGTTAACAGGCAGCTACGAGTAGGCCCAGAGCCAGACTTAGGAACCTTTGAAGCCAGAATGATTTGTGAAAGTCTGTATATTTAGCCTTTCCTCTGTAACAGTGTGTCTACTTCTTGCTGATTTCTTGTGCAAATCACCAGCAAAATGGAAATAGGGAAGAACGTTTGTCATAAATAGTTTGTGTGTTGAAATTCTGATTACTCATGTCAACATCTTCTAAAGATGCTGAGGACTTAGCCTTGAATTTCTAGTATCACCAGTCAGCTAATGAATAAGGAGAAAGTTCCTGTATTAATAGGTAACTGTGGTCTAATACAGTTGATAATAATGCCAACATAGGGTTCGTGTCAGCCACTCCGCTAATCTGACCTCTGGCCAGCAGGTTCTGGAGACAAAAAACCAATGTTATAAAATTCATGATAGGCAGCCTGACCCAGGAACTAAGCGCTCAATCCAGGGAAGTTGGACACAAAAGCCCTCCCACCAAGCCTTAAATAGCAGACCCTCCAGAGAGGCTACTGTAAGCTGGTAGCCTCCAGCTTTGGATACCCAATCCGAGCTACCGTGCATTCACAGGTTGCCTTCAAGTGGGAAAGCCTAGACCTTGCATCTCAAACCAAAAATGATCAAAATGATGCAAAAACATCTGTTACTAGTTTTTTTTCTCCCTCAAGACAGTATTCTGCCACTAGCTTTGCAAGATTACAGCAATGAGGTCTGAGGAAGGTGTCATATGGCTGCTTCTGATTCTCTCTCTTTCTCTGTGCAGCCCATTAGTAGAATAGGAGAGAGAGCATGGCCAACCTCCCACTAAATCCATCCCAACTGATAGCTCTAAAGTGTCAATTATAATGACTAGAGTGGAATGGTACTGGGGAAAAAGGACAACTGGAATATGTAAAAGGAACAGAAAGGGGAGTTGTCTGGGGAAAGAGCCAAGCAGTGACAGTGAACCAAGGACAGTGACTGAGATAACACAAGAAAATGGATGGGAAGAGAAAAGAGGGTGACAGCTTCTCAAACAGAGGAAAACACTGAAAAGGGGAAAAAGAAAAGACAGAACTTAAATATTACAGTGATATGAGCTCTAGACAATTTCATTAAATGAGTCACTGAGAAGACAACATAGAAGTTGATAGATGGTATACAAAGGGGGGGGGGGGGAAAAAGCAAGTAAGTTAACAGAGGCAAGGTGGGGAGCCAAACAATGCAGTACGTGCAGCTACAGTGCTACTGAACTAAGATGATCAATATTCCTATTTATTTTTACCTTCTTGCATCACCCTACATTTAATTTCTCTTTGCCTCTATGCGTTTGGTCCATCAGCATGAGATTCAAAAGGTATAGTATGATTATTTTGACCATGTGTTTCTGTATTAACATGTGTTACTCTAGATCTTACAATGAGTCAGCTACAAAAAAAAAAAAAAAAAGAGCATCACTGAAATCCACCAAAGCACATGGAATTGTTTCAGCAAGAAGAAAGCTCCCTCACACACACAGAGCCAGTCCTGCTGAAACTCTTCTTGGTGTTCACACTGCTTGGGCACCTCTGGATAGGGTAGGTGGAGCCCTTGCCGAGAATGGGATGTAGGTGAAAATGCTGAAAATCAGTTCATAGAGCAACCCCAAGATGCTCTGGTGATCTCTGGTGTCCCAGGGAGTTCCAGGACAGGGCAAGGTGGGATAGACCCCATGCTGGTGCAGGGAGCATGGATTTCCCGGCATCATTCCTCCAGTTCAGCATAAAGAAAGAGGTGAGATAAGCCAGAGTGATGGAGTGAAAGAGACCGTGACACCTGTACAAAGAGGGCCAGGCAAACAAACAGAGCTGCAAGCAGAGAATATGAGAGAATGTCAGGAAGAAGAGTTTGAAAAACAGAAATGTGACTACACAGAAGGGAGAGTAAGGGTGAATTAGACAGAGATGGAGACAGGCTGTGTTTGGAGGAAAGAGCACAGGGATAGAAAGGAGGGCATTCAGCGAGTTCAGAACAATCTCCATTCTCTGCAGCGCTTTCTGTTTAAAAAAATAAAAAAGGAATGATGGAGAAGGGGAGAGAGTCAGACAAGTTTAATGATGTGTGTTCAAAGCTCAGATTGGAAAAATGACAGAGAAAAGCAGCCTGTTTCGGCTCTAATAAATTGTTCTTTGCTGTAAGAGACGCCTGTCGCAGCATTAATACAGGGCCCTAATACACGGGTCAGGGTTAAGTAATTTTCTCCGGCAACTTAAGCGAATAATGAAGCTGGCAGCGGCTAGTGGCGCAGTGGGAGAGATGGCCCGGGCCGCCGGCACTTTGTCTTCATTTATTATGCCAGCTCTCATGATTTGGGTACTGGCTGCAGCGACGGGAAGCCTCCGCTGAGGAGATATCGCTTCATTTCGGCAAGGTAATGAAAGCTGGGATGGGGGGAGGATAAACCAATTTGCTGGCTGACATGGGAAGGAGTGATTTGCAGACCTGGGTAGGGGAGGGGCGCGACCAAGCGAGAGGAAGCACAAGGCTAAACCAAGGGAGGTGCTCAAGGCCCTACTCTAAGATAATGGCACCATGTGTTTGTGGGGAGGGCAACGGAGCAGGACCAAGCAGGAGGGGATGGTGGGGCTTGAGTGCAGCACATGTCAGGACCTAAGGGTGTGAGGACTAGGGAAGAGCCGCCAGGATGTACAGTGTGGGTAGGAGAGGCTGATGAAGACGGAAGCAGCAGGAGCAGGTGCAAGGGCTGGTGGCAGTAGTTGGTGGAGTAAAGTTGAAGTAGAAGAACATGTAATGGTGGAATGATGGAAGACAGGCAGAGAGCAGCCATGTGGGAGAACGCAGGCACAAGAAGCAGGGTGAAAGGGAGAACAAGGAATGTTGTCCTGGCACTGTGGAGAAGGGAAACCCTAACAAGCAGCCTGTCTAAGGCATAGACATTCAGGAACTGCAGTTCTGGAGCTCACTGAAGTTCATCCCCACTAAGCCCATCACTCTTCTTGCGAGGATAAAACTCCAGATGAAGCCCAAGGCAACCCTAGAGCCACATTCCTCCCAGGAGAAGAGGGAATTTCTGTGTCCCGCACTCCATCCTCACCACATGGGCATAGACAATCCGTCTCAGAGTCTACTTCTTCAAAGCAGATTAGCAATGACCAATTTTGTGGCTTAACTCCCAAAATGTGGGTGTCACTCTGACCAGTCCAGGCACACTACTTTCATGCTCACAGTCCCCTCTGATTGCCCCTGCACTGCCATACTCTCTTCTCAACCTGAGAGAATATAAGCCTAGCAGCTAGGATGTCACCTTCGTCCCTACTTTAAAATACCTGCATCACTCAGAGCACATCCCTACCTCCTTCAATATTGACACTCCCCACTCCCAGAACGGTGAAGAGAATGGAGGCAACAGGGCCCTGGCAGAGTCAAGTCTGGAACTCTTACACTTTCCTCCCCCTCTTCTCGATGTGGGTTAAGGATTTCAAATAAGGACCAAGTGTTGGATGCTTAACACTGCAGTCTCTGGAGAAGCAGGCCAATTTCACACTAATCTTCCCCATGAAGGGAGAGAGCATCGGAAGCAAGAATTACATCAAAGAGAAGTTAATACTGAGAAGCAGACGACAAAAAGGAGCTGCTTTCAGTTTCAAATGAATACACACAGCTGGATTAAGAGATCAGGCAGCTCAAAGCCTGTATCACAAGCTTTGGTACCCAGGATTTAGCCAGCAGGGAAGAGTTCTGATCTGGGGGCTCTTTTGAAAGGAAAGAAGGGTCTTTATGGAGCACTGCAGGTATTTGAGAAGAGCTGGGTAGAAGGCAGGGAGGCTGATCTCGTGGTCTGGCCTGTGCCGACTCTTCTCACAAATATGACAGACTCAGATAACGAGATGGGTTTGCACAGCCTACATAGCTCCTGAAGCCTTTTGGTTAGCGAGCAGGTACCCTGTCCTTTCCCCCTGCCCTGCACAGCCCTCCCTCCTGGTTTGGTCTGGGGCAGTGCAGTTGTGTGGGGAAGAGCCCTCCAGGCCCTGCAACACAGACAGTCCTCTCCCTCCTGGCAGGAGGCGTGTTCAGCTTCCAACACAACTAGCAAAGGCAGCTGAGCTCCCTGCAATATAAACAGACTCTCCGGAGGGAAGGCGAGCAGAGGGCGATTGCAGTAATGTGTCTGTTGTCCCATTGTAAGCGGCGCTGAAGTGAACCCCAGCGCGCTCCCCCCGCCAGGAGGCTGACAGGTGTAAATCCCGCAATGAATGAAGGCACCGAGCCCTATAAAGCTGGTGTCTCTCCACGCATCTCCGCTCTGATTGACTTGTCGGCTCTCTAAGGCTGACTCTATCAGCTCCTCGCTGCCTCCAATTCCAGGTGTGATTTAGTTTGGAGATGAGAGGTGACAGTTAACATTGGTACTCGTCAGTGTAGATCAGACACAGTCACGCTGTCTTCTCCTGGCTCACTCCCTCACCTCCTCCCCCATGCTCCCTACCCCTCTGGTATCTCCCACTCCTATCTGTTGCTCTCATTCTCCCTGCCTATCCACAGGCAGTCCCTCTGTTTGCCACCGTACCCTTTTGCCTCCTATCACCGTTGCCAAAGCCCATCATCAGGAAATTCTTCCCTTCCTCTTGGCTTTTCTCTCCCAGAATTACAGACTCTTAATGCCGCCTTCAAAAAACCTCCCTCATGCACAGACTAGGAACAGTTGTTTTGGCTTGTCCTTTCCAGTTCCCTGTAAAGCTAAGCGAGCAATAGCCAGCAAATACTCTATTTGCCGAATTTAACCTATTTCTCCATTCATGGGCTGGTTGTTTGAGTTGAATTCTCTCAAGTGTATTTGCTGTTTGGAATTCACCAAGCAGTTCTGAGGAATGAATCTGGGCTTGAAGACAGAATGAAAGAGGGATTTCACACTTGGTGTGAAAGACTGCAACTGAATTGGAAGAGCTGTTTGTAGTCCGTATGCTGTAACATCCTAGAACAGCTCTACAGCCAAGGTTTCTGATACAAGTGCTCAGATTTCACATCCGGAACTCCTCCTTGATTTAAAATTTCCAGTTCACCAAACATTTTCTGCCAGTGCCCACTACCTATAACCCTTACAGAAAAGGAGGACAAGAGAAAGAAATCCTACTTTTATTAGTTAATAGTTGCAAAAGGTCTTGGATGTATTCACACAGCTCTTTAACCCAAGTAACTTTCTACTCTATGTCACTCTTGGTCTCCCATTTCCTAATCACGTTAAAGTGCTAGAGACTGAAACTGAAGTGACAGGATTCCTTTAAGCCACACTAAAAAAGGCAACTGTTCCAGCATCACCAAATAGGAGGTTAGATTCAACCTTTTCAGTTCTCTGTTTCCACGCTTCTAATTTTCAGTAACTTTTGTAGCTGATTCCCAATGAGGTACAATCTTTTCCTCTTTTCCAGAGGGTAGTCACCCACATCATCATAGGCTTCACTGTACCAGAGAGTTTGCTCATAAATTTACTTAAGCTGGAAGAGGCTGAACGGACATTGTAGGATGGGCTGAGAATCATAACATGACCTTGACAAATTGAAGAAAAGGTCTGGAAGAAAGGAGGCAGGTTAGCCAAAGCTCCACACTCAGCCATCGGGTAGGAATAACACAAGCAGATGCAACTATACAACTAAACAGAAGGTGAGAGACTTGCAGAGCCACAATGCCTCAGCACAGGACGTACCACATGATGTTGCACTTGCAAGTGATAAAAGAAATGGGCTAAAGGTCTCTTACGCATATGCCCTCTCCAGTACATTTGAGCCTGAATAATCAACTGCACAATCATGGGCCTGGAGAAGAATCAGGTAGGTAGCAGAACCACAGAAATGGATGTAGCGAGGAACAGTGGGTCAAAAGCTGGCGACAAATTTCCATACCAAGCTGTTGTGAAAAGGCAAACAATATACTGGGTTGTACAAACAAGAGAACAGCCTGTAAGGCACAAGAATTAATCTTTGTGCTCTCCTCAGTGTTAATAAGACCTGAGCTGGACTTCTTGGCCCTTCCCTGTTCCTCTCTGGACACAGTAGTTAAAAGCACACACACACACACACACAAAAAAGACACACCAGAGGGATCCAGAGAAGTTAAGAAGAATTATCTGAGATCTAGAAAACCTGGCCTGAAGGGAAAAGGGTTTGTTAAGTCTAGGGGGGGGGGGAAGACTGAAGGAGACACGATGGCAATCTTCAAGCACATTGCAGGCTGCTTTGAAGAGCAGAGTCTTTGGAGAGTAGGAGAAATTGTAGCCTTAAATTGCATTAAGGGACATTTAGAAAACTTGGATAACTTTTTAGCTGTATGTGTAAAGTCTTTAAATAATTTGATTAGAGAGCTTGTGGTAGCAGCATAATTTTTCTTAAAGACCAAGGTAGGTAAGCATTCAGAGGGAATCATAAAGGTACCTTTGGTCTGGATTAGATGAATTTTCAGCATGGCTTCCTGCTGTATTTTCTCTGAATCTGTAAATATATTGATGACACCCTGCTAATGTGACAGAAACCAGCCATAACACCTAGTTCCTTCCAGAAATAAACACCTAGCTGAAAATCTGCAATGAAGCCACACTAGCATGTGAATGATAATAATATGAGGCATTAGCTAAGTCCTGTCTATGCTTCCCAGCATGGCGATGACAAAATGAAGCAGAGAGAAGAGCTACTACACATGTACAATGGTGCTACCAAGATTGTGAAGGAGTATGGCATTTTCTCTGCATGATAGGCCAAGGATGCATGATTTGGAGACTGAAGATTGCCTGCTGCAGATACCACCGAGTTTTGTGATTCTAAGTTTAGATAATTTAATGATAAATTAATTTCTGAGCATGTGAACTTCAATGAGGTGTGACAGTAGTTCTGTCCAGGGCCAAGACAATGTTCAGAATACACTTATCCTTTCATTCCAACTGTATGAATGATAATTACTCCAGTTTATTCAGTGATATTTTTCCTCTAACCATAAATTACTCCTCTGGCTGCCCTTAGAGTCATACCAGTGTGGAAATAGTAATGTTAGGAGAAGCTATTGAGGTTGGTTTGTTCCTACTTGTTCGGTCTCTTTTGGATTGGTTTAATTTTGCTTATTTCAGGTAGCTTTCGCTCTCTGACATCTATATGTAACCAATCAGTAACTAGGAGGTGCCATAAACAAGATACATCTTTGGCCCATGCATAACCAAGAAGTTCCATCTCTTGCTCTGAGAGAATAGAGCAACTCTGACTTCTATACTCACTCCTTGAGTCTGAAGGGCTGTCACTCACTGTACTGTCAAAGAACACTAGTCAAAAGCTCAAAGTGACACTAAGTACAGCTGTCCACATCATCATCTTCCAACTACAAAAGTTTAGGGGCAGACCTTAGTGGTGGAGCACATCTGCCTGTTTCATGAACTTCCCTGTGACACACTGGGAAACCACTGTTAGAGGCTAGATATTGAACTAGATGGACCACTTACCTACTCTGCAGAGGTATCCCTGCATCTGAGGTCCGTGACTGAGGGCACAGCAGCAGAGTACTGCATGTTCTTTACCACCTTCCCCCACACAGTCCAAGGCCCTAATAGTTAATTCCACATTTGTCTATATTGAGAGCTACCTGTGGCTCACCAAGACAATGTGAGACATTGAAGATGTGGGAACTGGAAACGTTTCCATGTATACTCTTGGAAACTAGAGGTCGGCAGCTCTCAGTCCTAGCCTAGGGAACACCTTGATGAAATGGGTCTCAGTTATAAGAAGGCCAAACTAGACATTCCAGTTTAAGTGATGAAGCCTTAGGAAGGCACGGACAGAATCCATGGGAAAACTCTAATACCCTGGAATTACCTAAGTCAGGTTAGTTAAGACAAAAACAGTGAAGACTGAAGTGTTCTCACAGATCTTCTCAGTTGTTGCCCCAAAGCTCAGCAATGATGGAGCCTGACCATGCTCATGACTACACTCACTGCTAAGTCATTTCTCAACATCATCTTAGCCTCTTCAGCCCCTATCTGCCAGACAGCATTCTTAATCTTCCCATTGTCAGAATCTAAATTATTTCTCTCATTTATATGGCTATATGACAGCTGTTCTCCTGTTTCATCCAAAATCCTCTTCTCCAGGACAGAGATCTGTCTGTCTTTACTTTTTCCTCATTCTCTGCTCTGCTGAAGATCCCATCTCTACCTCTGGCCCAAAAGGGGACATTCAAAGATGCATCCTGCATGGTGTATCTGGGAGACTATTTACCCAGGCAGACTCATCTTGTCCACAACAGACTCCAGACAGGGGAATTGCAGAGGAAAATGGGCAGCTTCTGCACAGAGCCTCTCCAGAGGGCTGTTTCCTGATCCCAGCACATCCCTGCAGCTTTCCAATGACCCTTTCTAGAGACTAGATATTCAGTTTGGGGAATAGACTGGGCTTTACACCGCTCTCAAAAATGGAAAGCCCCTGCCTTCCATAACCCCACTGTTTGCTCTCGCCTTGTGTCCATCCACTCCCCCTCCCTGCTCCAGTACCTCCCTCCCCACCTCCAGCCCGGGTGACGATCCATGAAAGCCCCCAGCAGTATGTCACAGGAGTGATAATTACATCCCCCCGCTCTCATCATGCCGCCTGCTGCTGACCTCTCACCTCTCCTCTCTTTTAATCACCCCCTGGCATCAGTCACTCTGACGGGGCAGCAGCACAAGCCACGTGACCTGTCAGCCCAGGGACATGACTTATAAGGCCCAGCCGGTGGACAAAGGGAAGGGAGATAGGCAGCATAAATCTCCAGGGCAAATAAAAGAGAGTGATGGGGCACTCTGCCGGGGCCTGCGTTAGCAGATTCTCGGCCTCTTGTTATTCAGCCCAGAGTTATGGTGATGAGGAAGTGGCCGAGAGTGACACGCGCTGGTCCCAATCAACCTTGCGAAACCTGCAGAGACCTAGAGGAGCCTTAATGTCACGCATGGCTGGAGAGCCTCAACGAGGTGGGCTAGGGCCAGGGGAGCAGCCAGAGCTGTCCCCAGCCACCAGAGACATCTGACAAGCAAAAGCTTCATCTGTCAGAGCAAGGCACTAAGTCACACAGAACAAGGACAGGTGACCCCAGAGTTGTACCTCTCCTTCTCTACTGAGCACAGCTGCAGCAGGATTTGCACATTAGAGCACTCACCACTGGCTCAGGACAGGTTTCTCCCCAACCAGAGCATTCCACCAATCCTCTGCTCACCTGTATGCTCCCCTACCATATATATATACTTTCCACTTGCTTCACTCCACTCACCTGTTGCTTGGTGTGATGAAATCATTGGTACTTTGGTCAGCTGCTACCATTATCAAGATACCAGACTCTTGTGGGGTCCACCAAAAAGCAGTTCCCCATAACTCCTCTGCAGGGACAGAATTGCAGAGACCTTACTTCTGTACAGGGCACAGGAGGGAGCGCAATCCACTGACACCTGCTATAATGGGTGCTGCAGTAGACAAAGGGCACCAGAAGGACCCATCTGGATTATCAACTCCATCCTACGACAGTCACCACCAAGGGTTTCCACAGGCCGTCTTGTCCTCCTCATCCATATTTGTCAGGAGGGAATGTGGCAAGGGAGCCCTGATGTCCCCCGTAGTGCTGTAACTTCCCAAGTACAACACCTTCGAAGAAGGTAAGTTCAGGAGCTTTAACCCAGAAGGTGTAGAAAGAAGGAAGCCCAGAGGTAAGAATTGGGGGCAGTATTGAATATGCTGGAGGAGAAATTAGGGAGACAGAAACACCTGGGAGGAAGACAGGAAAATTTTAAGTACATTTTCTTTCATTTGTTTGAAAACCAGAAGTTATATCTGAAATTCTAACTCTTCAGCTGAAAGCCAAAACCATCAGTAACTTCCCTTGTGTTACAAGGAGCAAAGTAATGAAGCCCATTTCCAGATTCGGGTGCAGGTTTTTTTCCTGACTGAACACAAGAAAGGTGAAGCCCAGTAACCAGGAGAGATTTGGCTCCATAAACATTTATATCTGGGAACACCATGTCTCAGGTGCTCAGAAACGTGAAAGAACTGGGGACAGAGTGGGAAGGCATTGTGTAGACCTCTTTCACCAGTGCCCCGTTCCCATCTTATCCTGCACTGGCAGTGGCTCCTCTAGGCCTCTTCAGGTCTCACTCACATGCTGAAAACAACAGCAAAGCCAGCTACCGACACTGACTGTTCACACTGTGCATAAGCATCACCTTTGACCATCTCCTCTTGCATTTCCCTGAGACCTACAAGATCACAACACTGGCAGCACTGCAACAGATATCCCCTTATTTTTAAGAGGTGCCAGTTGCTAAAATGAGAGGTGGGTCCAGGTGGTGATGGGTGAAGATCTGCTTGTGCCATTCCCTGGCACTAAACCGTGACACACCTGCTCTTGGACCAGGCAGAATACTCAGCACAGCCACAGCACCATCCTACACATATCACGCACCCTCCTGCTCCAACAAGTGCCCACTGTTGCTGGCATCCTCAGTTTTCCCGTCTCTGCCTTCAGCCTCAAGGCAGGGAAGGCTGCCTCCCGCACAGCAGAAGAGACTTCATCTAGGCTGGAACCGGAAGGCAAAACTGCTCATCCCTGGAGATGAGACTGAACACTGTCCCACACTTCCCCCTCCATCCTCCCTGAAGGCCTCCACTCCACTGGCAACTTTCCTCTGGGCTGAGGGGGAAGCCCTGCAGCCCTCAGCCTCCTTGCCAGCTGGATTCTAGCCTCTGAGACAGGAGCATACAGCTCCCTACCCTCCTCCCCCCCATCTGCCTTTTAACGATGATGGAAGCTGCTGTCAGCATGCAGCGACAGTAATAAACACTCTTCTTAATAACACAGGGTGTCCCTCTTATTAAAATGAATAGACTTCGGTGGTGAAACCAGGCTCCCTGCCTTGCAGCCTGGTGTGGACAGCAACCCTCAAGCAGAGTAGTTTATCTGCTGTAATTACTACAGCAACTTCAGCTCCAGAACATTCCTGGTTACAGCACTGTACTGTACCTCAGGCAGAGACGCAGGTACACAGACAGACCGAGGTACGTCCCAACAAGTGAGCACACAGAGAAATACAGGCAGATAATTGCCTGTGTGCCCGCAAACATGTAAACTCTGAGATGCGGACACAGCAGAGGAGGGTTAAATCTATCCACAGCCAAGCTTTTAGGCATCCCAATTCACAGAATGTTAGGGGTTGGAAGGGACCTCAAAAGATCATCTAAGTCCAACCTCCCTGCCAGAGCAGGACCACCTAGATAAATCCCTAAATCCTAGATCCTAAATCCCACTGAAACCAGCAGAAGCAGCTGGTGTTACTCTTTCTGCTTTTCTCGTGAGTAACAGGTATATGAACACACATGTGCATAAACCACCCTGCACTGAAAGCTGGTAGATGAAGGCAAATGCTTGGTCTGTGGGTGGAAATCCCCTCCTCCACCAGCTCACGATATATCTGCTCAACTTCTCCTGTTCCCTGGTTGATGAGAGGTCACAGGGTAAGTGTGTCTCTGGTTTTACATACCAGTGCAACATGTTGAAAAGAGCCGATGTGGCATTCCTCATGTCCACCTTTTCTGGAGTTTGGATCACAGTTAATGTACTAGTTTTTCCCCTGTGGGGAAGATGTCCATTTCCCAAGCACCAAATTCAGAGGATCTCTGTATCCCAAGCACTGTCTTTCACCCTACATGCTGTAGCCAAACAGCAAATTTGGGAATCAGGGGACAGGGAAGCAAGCCATCTGATGAGATGCTTGCCTGTCGCTCTTTTGGAGGTATGTTTGGACTGGATGTCTGGCAGAGACCTCCACGCACCCTTCCTGGCCTGGAAACTAAAGCTTCCCTCGCCTCTGTAGATCTAGTTTTTCTCAGTCTTTACTAAGCTGTCTGTTTCTGCAAATGTGCACAGTGCTGACCTGAGGCTACATGTACGTGGAAGAAAAGCTGCACTGGGAAGCATTTTCCTCCTTTGGACCTCCCTCAAACAGAGACTATCCAAGGGAAAAAATCTATCAGAAAGACAAATGACAACAGTACATCCCAACATCCACTCTGCTGGCTTCTCAGAGCAGTTCTCTAGCCTGCAGAGACCCAGCAAGACCAAAGCTGGTCCACTGCATCTCACCCTTCCAGGAGCAAGCACAGAGGAGCAGTCCGCAGCTACTGAATCATTTCTCTGCACATTCAGTATATTAAGGCAGGTTTCTGCATCACTCATCATCAGCCCCCAAACAGTTCATACCCTCACAGGACTTCAGCATTCAGGAACACCTAACTCCACCTCACCTTGCAGTGGTCCTCACAGAAGTGCCCACAGAAGGCAGTAAAGGTAGCAGTAGGCAATTTAGCAAATTCAGCAGTGGGGTACAATATATTAAAAAAAAATAATTTAGAATTCATGTGCAGTCAGGAGAAGCAGTTGGCAGGACCTCACCATGAAGATCCAGACTGAGGTACATTTGCCTTTATTCTCTGAGCGACTGGCATCTGTAAGCTCTTAGAAAACATTCCTGGCACAGGATATTACAATCTCACTGGTGTTTAGTACAGCAAGAGAGACTAGAGCAGTGGAGTAGTTAGAAAAATGAAACAACAGATGAATGACCAATATTTTTCAGCCAGTGACTTTCTAGTCTCAGAAGTCAAATGCATCACAAGAAAGCTGCAGAAATGCTGTTTGTTGAGTCACATTTCCCAAGTCACTCAAATTGCCATGTCCTGAGTTGTCTTTCTGCTCAGTGGAAGGTTAGCAAGGATGTATCAGGGGGCAGCAGCTGATGAATGCAAAACATGACAAGGGTCTAATCTAAAAGGCTTCTAAAAGGCCAGTAGTATCCCAGAATCAGTATCTCTAGCTAAGTGCAAACTGAGTACAATAGCTCTGTCAACAGTACTTCCACCTTCCCAGGCCATGGCAGGGATGCCAAAGATCAGGTCTCACCACCTGGACTAGATTTCAGATCCCCATGGCTCACCTTGCTGGAATCACTGACACTAGGTTAGGTTGGGGGCCGCCAGTGAGGCTGCCAGCCTAGGCTCTCAGAGATGCAATCCTCTGTTAGTGGAGAGGGCTAAACCAGCAGAAAATTGCTCAGAGGAGACTGGGGGAACACTGACAGAGCTCTGAGAGAGCTTTGCAGCCTACCTCATCCTAAGCCTTACTTAATAAGCACAAACATTTCACATCTCCCTTAAAAAACAATCAGAAGAGAAAGAAAAGGAGAACTTTGCACAAGAGGCTAAGCGTAGAAGCTGGGCAGCGCTAGGAAAAGTTACTGGACACTGTTTTCCCCTGCTACTAGTGATTTTACACTGGGGATGTGCAAGCTCAGAATGGCACCAGGACTGAGATGAAAGCTGCACGAAATCCACTTGCCCACTCCCAAGGCTGCTTCTGGCACATTCAGTGCCTGCAAGGCCAGACCAGCTTCAGGAGTTGGGTTAACTCCTGCCCCAGACAAAACCACCCTGCAGGAACATCCCTGAGGCCAGAGGTACAGCAGTGAATGGTTGCTGCATACCACCACATACAGAAAAGAAAACACACTACAGAAGCCAACTTTCCCTACCCTCTTGAGAAAGCAGTTGAGGCTTCATCTACCACAGCACTGGGCCCAGGACCTCACAATGAAGTGCTGGTGTCTGGAGTCACCAGACTGTGGTTCATTGGTTGTCACCAAGCAGCACATGGGAAATGTGTGAGGGAAAGAAGCCACAGTGTCCTGAGCAAAGTGTTTCTAACAAATGCGGATACCTCAATTCCTGAGCAGGTCCTATGCTCCAGGTAGCCTTAAGGGGAAGATTTTGCTTGAGGAAGAGGTTCACCATTGCTAATGTGAAAATGTAGTGAAAAAGTGAGACTTGAGAAAGCAGAAAACCAATCCTCCAAAAATTCTACATCAGTAACACCATTTCCCTTCTTCCACTGGTGTCAGCTCCAAAACAGCATCAAGGTTTTGTCGCTGTTACTCTTTGCTGGGATGCTGGAGGAGTTTGCACCACCCATCAAGCACACAGGAGTTGCAGAGGCTGGGACACAGAGGGCAAGCTGAGACCCATGGCTGACAGCCTGGCCAGAGAACAAGGCGTCAGGAGAGGACCAGCTCTTCACCAGTTTCTATAAAGCTCAGACCATGATTTTGGCAAATCACTTCAAGCAGGTACCTGGGTGTGTTGACTGAGGGCAAAGGCTATCAATGCCACCCAGCTGCAGAACCCTGCAGTGCTGGGAGGAGGTGGTGCACTGAGCAGCAGAAGGCAGATCCCAGATGGAGACACTCTCAAGCAGTTGACATCCAGAGAAACTGAGCCAGGAGAATTCAGCCCTATGACTTCATGGGGCCTGCGTGCTCTATGAGGCTGTGACATGTCAAGAAGCAGATGAAGAAATTATTCTTAGCAAGTGTATTTTTCTCCCATTGCCCTGCAGACAAGCACATACAGATAAAGAGAGACCTCTAGTGATGCTGGAGGGACTCTGCCTGTCCTCCTACTCCAAGCATCCCTCACAGCCAGAAAGAAATGTCTCGATTGCTCTGGTAAGTGCAGTGATCGCCTTCACCCTGAGTAGATAAACACAAAGATCACAAGAATATCTGCTTATCCGTGGAGGAGCGGTACTTAGGCCAGACTGGGGGAGTTCAGAAAAATTAATGAAGTGAAATAGGCTCAGGTCTTGCCCACACCCTGCCTCTCCAGTTACAGCTGCCCAAGCTCCAGGATGGTCCTGGGATCCGGCATACAATTCAGCAGGCAAGTGGAGGTGGGTAATTGCCAGTGCTGGGAGATGATGTGCAATTTGACTGCAGTCTGGAACATGTGCCTGAAATTAGTAGTCAGGTAGAGAGGAAGTTCAGCAGATGTCAGCCCAGCATGGCAAGAGGCAGGAGCAAGGAACAGCAGGTCCCTGGCTGAGCCCAGCCATGCCAGGAGACACCTTATTGCCCTTGCACAGCACTGAGAATTGCAGCATCTTGCACTCGGCTGCAGAACGGAGGTGTGGTTCTGACCATTGCCAAATTCAGCCTAAAAGCCCCAGCATCTGGGTGTGGACAGAGTGGATGATGGTCTGTGTACAAGGGCATGTTCACACCCAGCACAAACAGAAAGACGACAAACAAACACCACCATTCACCTTCCCAACTCTCTGCACCAAGAAGGGCTGGACACAGAGTCAAGAAAAGAGCTTAAGTCTACTCAGACACATGACTACTACATTAAACTTCCCACATACAAAAGGGATTTGAGGGGAAACATGAGAAGAGGCAAATATTAGGGACAGATTTGGCTACTGCAGAGTCACAGCAATTGTGCTGTGCAATGTGAAAAAGTAGACAAATATAAGTGTACTGTTGATCTCAAATCCAGAGCTCGAAAACAGCTCCTGTCAGCCAGAAGAGAAGGCCTCTCTTGCCTGCTCCTGCCACCTTTTCCACAGCTCTGAGCTATGATTACTCAATTAGCAGTTTCTGTGGTCCCTTCCTTCCACCAGCAGCCTCTCCTGTTGCCCAGCCAGAATGTAAATCGGAAAGGAGCAGCTCTTTCCCTGGGCTTTCTCTTTCTTGTGCTAGTCCAAGCTTTGGTGACCTCCTGTTGGGAGAGGTGGCAGTCATACTTTGCTGAAATGTTTTATTTTCTGTGCTGCATGAAGAGTAATTGTGGAGGGGAGGGAGAGCGTGAGCACAAGGAAGCACGTGTGCTGCCAGCCAGGCCAGTGTCCTTGTCCCACAAGGTTATGGATCCATTTTAGCTCAAATAATAATAATAAAAAAAAGCCTCATAGAGGCAAGGGATTCATAAAACAAAACATGAGCTGGGCATTTGGCAGCAGCTGCCATGGAGTGGAAAGCACACATTCAGGTCTGGAGGTAGACAAACTCTGTGTCCTGCCAGTAGCTCGGAGATTTTGGGGAGCTGGCAGGGTTTGTGATAGCATCTGCATGCACGTGTGCAGAGGTAGCTGGCACAAGCCCACTTTCTCTTTCCCTGCATACTTCAGCAGTGTTATTTCCCATACTCAGTGCAGCAGAACTCAGAGAGGCATTCGGGCCGAGAGCATACCTGACCCAAATGGGAGCAAGTGACAGGTGAGAACAGCCCGCGTGGTGATCTCCCCCCTGCCCTGCTGTGTCCCAGCACACTTCCCAGCACAGCAGAAATGCAGCTTTCTAACAGCTGCGTAGGACACTTGCAGGAAGAGTTTCTCCTCCCTGTTTAGAGGACAAACATTATGAAGCATAGAACAACAAAACAGCTTATGCCTGAGATGGAAGAGCCTTCCCTGCGAGAATTCAGGAAACTTTGGGGATTTGCAAGTGTTCTGATGAAATCCCAGCAGGCATGTGAATATTTCCGAGTGATAAATAAGGCCCTGAGGACCAAATCCAAGACTTTCTGAAAAAAACAATGATGGTACACTTCATTTTGTTTCATATATAGTGAGCTCTAATAACGATTACTATTTCTTTCTTTAAAGAGGCATTCGTGATGCTTTCCTCACTGCAGAGGACATCTCACTTGCTCATTTCTAGTGTGTCAGGACATATTTGGTTCAAAGGCAAAGAGAGCTGGGATAAGTTAAGACTACCTGGTAGTTGGAGGAGTCAATTGTTTAATAAATTCTGGGTTAGCAAAAGAAAAAAAACCAGCACTGAAGAGGCTAGAAATTCAGTCCCTGTGGTTGAAAGATAAGATCCATTTCTTCCTGATAGGTGTTCTTACATTAAAAAGCCCCACAGTTAACTAGGGAAGCTGAAGGCAGGGTCTGAGCCATCAGGGGGAATTTCTGAGTTTAGTGCTCACAGTACAAAAGATTAGATCACTGACCAATGTCCACATCAGTCTAGACTGTAAGTGGTTTTGGCCCACCAACTCTTCAACCTCAACATCTCTAAGCTAGATGTAACAAACTGAACAAGCAAAAAGGAATGAAAACTGAGGACAAATCAGAAATTCTTTAAAAGAAAATCAGATATCCTTAGTCTACAAGAAGCCTCTGATCAAAATTGTGATAAGACATGATTATCTGGATTTAAAAAAAAAAATAATTCATCACCTTGAAGAGGCTGCTGCTGAAGCTAAGCCATGACAAGGTACAGGTGACAATGATGTTTCCATATGGGATTAGAAGAGGCGAAGGAGTAGATTGCTAATCTTGGCATAGCTGAGCAACAGCTTTGGGATACCAGGATGAGATCTCTTAGAAATGCTGTCTGATGTGCTTGTTAGTTATTAGGCATGAGCAGAAAAAGTGGCAAGATTCATGGGTGAAACCTACCTGTATCAGCAAATCCAGGCCAGAGTAGCAGAGGGCTTGAGAGAGACAGATGGCAGCAGGCACATACAGTGGTGATAGATGCAAGGCAGCACACATTCAGTTGCTTGTCTTCAACAGGCCAACTGCAGCTGGCAATTTGCGTCACAGAGCAGCAAGGACAGGCTCCTCCTAAGGGAGTTTGAGCTGAGAGCCAAAGGCGATCCCAGCCCAGGACCAAGGCACAGTCCTGCAGAACCTGAGCAGAGCAGGCAAAGGTGACTGCTGGAAACAGGGTCCATCCCCAGCCCAGCACAAGGCAAAGTAATGCAACAGGTCCAGGGCTTATCCAGAGAGTCCCATCAGGAACAAGAGATGTGGCTGGAGACACTGCTGCAGCATAGGTCCAAGGTCCATTCAGGAGATGAGGCTAGAGACAGGACTAGAAACAGCCAGACCTACAAAACAGTACAAGAAGAAAAGGAGGGGCCCAGGCTGAGCTTAAATGGAGCACCTGGGGAGAGGGTGTGGGTCCCAGATGAGACCACTCAGGGCAATTAAGAACTATTAGTGCTGTCAGAACCCTGACACTTTTGTTTAAAGTACAGACCCCTTTCTATGGGGTAGGATCATCCACAGAGGGAGTTTATGGGTAATCACCCTTCTGTGCTAGCTGGCCCTTAGTGACAGCCTTCCTTGTACACTCCTGTAACATCTGCCTGTGCTCATGACAGGGAATATGTGAGAAAAGAAAAGAAAAGAAAAGAAAAGAAAAGAAAAGAAAAGAAAAGAAAAGAAAAGAAAAGAAAAGAAAAGAAAA
>WTSP01004903.1:62313-77227 GCA_025331215.1 Actenoides lindsayi | reverse complement strand
GTGGAGTCTCCTTCTCTGGAGACTTTCCAACCCCCCCTGGATCTGTTCCTGTGTGGGCTGCCCTGGGTGACCCTGCTGGGGCAGGGGGCTTGGACTTGATGATCTCCAGAGGTCCCTTCCAACCCCCACCATTCTATGATTCTGTGATTGGTTTCCCATGATGATCCCAAGCTCCAGCTGTATCTAGTGCGCTTTGTCGCTGTGAGCACACCAAGAAAAATGGGGCCACTTCTGATGAGGCTCCAAAGTAAACATTTTTCCTTGGAGATTGGTAGACTAACAGATTTGATACCTTTGCCCCGTGTTTTCACTTAGAAGAAAATAAATGTGCATCTCAGAATGCTTAAAACTCCAGGAGCTGTCTCTCTTTCAGAAAAGCAGATTCCAGAGTCTTGACAGCAGATGACTGGTATGAACTTTTTTTTTCCCCTTAGTTGGAGCAAAGGCCCCTTTTGAACAATAACTCCAGGCTGAGAGCGGCCCCACGGCCCCAGTTTCACTGTGTTTGCCAGAAAAACCTGGAGTTTTGGTTCTCTCACCTGCTGTGTGAACTTTGTCTTGGTTTCTCCTCTTGCATAACTTGCAGCTCATCCTCCCCTTTTGTAAAGGATGCCGCGTTGTCTCCTGCAGACCGTGAAGACCTTCACGGGCATTGATGTTTGGGTCATTTATTAAAATAGCCACGTGGAATCTAAACTATTTATATTAATATGGTGTGGAACAGAGCAGCTGCTACGGTGCAGTTAATAATGTTGGTCTTCAGTCACCCTGAATCCATTTTTACCCCAGACTGTCTGGCATTCTGGAAGATACAACCCCCCCCCCCCAAACGTCTGCAGAAGGCTTGTCACGCTGCCTTATGCATATCAATGCTGCTCCTCAAATAGGAAAAGCCCTAAATAAATAATGAACCCAAGCAGACTCAGTTATTCTTGCTGTACCTTGCCAGAACATTGTAAAATACCTTCAGTATTATTAGAAGGTAGGAAAAATCCAGATGATGAGTCTTATTTATTCTCACTGAAGTGAATGCTCTTCTGAGACAGCATAATCTTGAAAAATCTTGGCTATTTTTAGAAGACATCATTCAAAAGGTCGGTCCCTGGTAAGGTCCAAGAACGAGTGCATCTGGAGCCCTTTGGATACAGGGGGAGCAGCTCCATAGCTCAGCTTCACCAAGGCTGTGGATATGGTCTCCCATAGTGTCCTCATAGCCAAACTGCTGGAAAAGTGGATTTTTTTTTCCCCAAGGGGACTTTTTTAACCTTTTAAGTATAGCCTCTCCCAGCCTGTGTTAGCCTACGACTGTATGATTTTCATCGTGCACCTTGTAAACTCCTCTTGGGGTAGCAAACGGGCTCTGGAGCCCTCAACACAAGAAGGATGTGGACCTGATGGGAGCAGGTCCAGAGGAGGCCACAGAAATGGGCAGAGGGCTGGAGCACCTCTCCTGTGAGGACAGGCTGAGGGGCTTGGGGTTGTTCAGCCTGGAGAAGAGAAGGTTCTAGGGAGACCTAATAGCAGCCTCCAGGACCTGAAGGAGCCCTACAGGAAAGCTGGGAAGGGCTTGTTTCCAAGGGCTTGTGGTGATAGGATGTGGGGCAATGGTTTTAAACTAGAGCAGGGGAGATTTAGATTGGTCATTAGGAAGAAGCTCCTTACTGTGAGGGTGGGGAGACACCATGGGTTGCCCAGGAAGGTGGTAGAGGCCCCATCCTTGGACACATTCAAAGTCAGGCTTGACGAGGCTCTAAGCAACCCGATCTAGCTAAGGATGGACTAGATGAGCTTCGGAGGTTCCTTCCAACCCAAGGCATTCTGTGATTCTATTTTTCCTGTGAAAGGAGGTGAGTAGGAAATGGATATCCAAGGGAAAACAATAGGTCAATTAAACCAGTGCCAAGAGGGCTTGTTGGTGATGGCCCTTGAATGGGTTTTGAATTATCTTAGGTTGGTTTTGTGATCCAAATCGGTTCGTGGACTTGACACAACTCGAAAGAGATGCAGGGTGCATGTTGGGAATTAGGAAGAAACCATGTGTACACAAAACCCCCTCACCCAAACCTGTGCCAGCAGAATTGTGGTACTGGGCATTTGTTCTGCATTACTAAACTGGTCTGGAGGTTTGGGGCTGTTGTGATCCGTTGGTACTTGACTGGACCTAAACCAGTTCCCACTTAAACCTGCCTTGATTTGGTCCTTATTTAAATTAGGGAATATCTGGTGCTCTTCCTTACATAGCTAGGAATTTAAGCATTGCCCTCAAAAAACTGAACAGACATAGGTAACTGCCACAGAAAACTTTTGGGTTTGTACAGTGAAACCTGCAGGACCTCTGTTCTACAGAGGTCTTCCTTCCCTTCTTCCCAGCACGTAAGAAAGCACTAAGGCAAATTCAGCTACAGCAGGAGCTTCTGGGTGAAAAGAACAAATGGTAGAGTTCTGTTGTCCCTCCAAAATTCCACCTCACGTTGTGAAAGTGTGTTTTAATTCCTTGATGTACGTAGGTATATGTTTTGCCCAAGAATCTTCTTTTCAGAACACCTTCGTCTTGCCTAAAGCATCAGCTTTCCATGGCAAGCTCGATATGTTTATGAACCCTGCCAGTGTTTTGTGTGCTTGCATCCATCAAGCAGCTGAGTTCCTAAGGCAGCTTCTAAGCAGCTAGATTTAGGTTGCATAATAATAAAAATATTTAAGGATGCTTTTCAACACGTGACTAATATTTTAAGAAACAGGTAGGTCTCATGCAAAAACTACAAACCTGTAATTCAGAGCAGTCCTAAAAATGAGAAACTCCCTGGGAAGTCCAGTTTTTGACTGGAAATAGTATCCTGGAATGGAAGAAGTAAACTAAAGATGCAGAACTGAAGGTAAAACCTGGCAAGAATCTACTGTACACAGTTGTACTGCTTGAGAAGGAATTTGTATTCAGTGAGCTTTCCAGTTGGGTTAATTGTTTGAATAGCAGAGGAGACATGACCCCAGTCTCCCTGAGATAGGATCACTGCTAATTAATGTAATCCCTTAGACAAGGACCAGTAGAGTATCCTACTGGAGATGCCAGAAAGCCAAATTACCACGTGGAGACTATAATTAAATAGCTGGTTTTAGTGCAGTAGCTTTTATAAGCCATCCTCCTAAAACATTTACTATGTAGACAAAATAAAACCAAGGTAGAGATGTTAAAACATCAAGCAATATAGGCATTAAAAATACTTGCAAAAGGAGGATAACCTTGGCCATTAAGCTCTAAATTTGGTCCATGTGAAACAAAATCCTTTTTTCTTCAGTAAAAAACCTGCAAGATGATAGCTTGTATAGGACAGGAAAACTGCTCTGGGATGTTCTTGCTAGCCAAAAACCCATCAAGAATAGTTGCACGGGAAAAGAAGAAACTCCTTCAGTGGAATCATATTCCCATTTCCATGGCTCTGTCTGCCACCTTTCTTGATTTATGATGTAATAGTTGCACTTTTTGTGTAATTTCTAGGAAATCTGAAGCAACAACTTTTACTACAGACTGACCTGGAAATGAGTTGTCCTCGGGTGGAATGCTTGGCCATATATAGCTTTCCTGGGGAAAAAAGCTCTGCTTGTTGGGGTTGGAGAGGATTTTAGTTCTTAAATTCAACGTGAAAGTCATAAACCAAAGGAAAAAAAAAAAAACCCAAACCAAACCCAAAACTGAACAAACTAATTTGCAACAAGGCAAGAACAGTTTTATGTTAATCATTCCTGATAAATACTTGTCTTCAGCTGTATTGGAAATGCTTCAGAGCTGAAGGCTTCAGTCTCTCAAGGCTCTTTCTTCTCTCCACACTGGACCTAGAGAGCAAAGGTGGGGTTTGTATATTTAGAAGTCGTTCATCTCGTGTGATTTTTCTCATTTAAAAAGCCTGATCTTGTCCTCTTAGTAGGCTTTGTAAGAGCAGAGCAGTGTAAGTTGTCATAAACGAGACTGGTCCTGTAAGAAATGGTGAAGGAAATGGGTGGGGGGGTGTGTGTGGTGAGAAGGGTTAATGATCATAGGTGAGAGACTTGGCAGGGGTTTAAGTTCTTTCTGATGGTCAGAAGCAGCCTGGCCTTCACTTGGGATTTACTTGACCATCGTTTCAGCCACTGCTGGGTTTCTGACTGTAGTGTCAGGGTTTAAGTGCTGGTTGGAGGAGATCCCTTCTCGTCCTAACCAAGCTTCCTGCTGGCAGGTATAGCAGGGTCCCCTGTGAACATGCTTCAGATCCCTAGGTAAGCTCCCTCTCTGGCAGGCTTCCCAGACCTCAGAAATGGTGAAATCTTAATTGCTGATTTAATTGGACTGTTATTTGTATAGCATTATTCTTTCTTCTTTTAGTCCTTGTTGATGATGTTCAGCAAATGCTGGCAAGCCACCGCACTGAAGCCTGTGGTAACTTGGTAGCAAGTTGGTTCAGCTCCTTTCAGCCCACTGACCAGCTTTAGGTTTCAGGGCCCTCATCACTTGGGTTACTTTGCTCCACCTTCTCTGTGCTGGGTCTACACTCACCTTTCAGCACAGGGACCACCGTTGGGGCTCATACTGTTTCAGTTTGGAGACAAACAGGCAAGATATTTGTTGTTACTCCATTGTCTGTGCTCTAAGGGTGACTTTGCTCCTAAGTGGTGTGATGTCTATCACTTCTACGCATCTATTACCTGTAGCAGTGGGTCAGGTCTGGCCAGTCTGCTCTGGAAGTCAACCATAATTATCCAGCTGTATTTTTACCAACAAGGATGGAGCATCGTTTGTGTTTCTACAGATTGTTAGACCTGATCGTGAAGAGGAAGTCGATGAGGCCTTCTACAGACAGCTGGAAGTAACTTCACAATCACCTGCCCTGGTGCTCATGGGAGGCTTCAGTCACCTTGATCTTTGCTGGAAAGGCCCCACAGTGAGGCACGCACAGCCCAGGGGGTTCCCGCAGTGCATTGGTGGTTGCTTTCTGACACAGATGATGGAGGAACCAATGAGGAGAGATGTGCTGCTGGAGCTTGTGCTAACGAACAAAGGTGGTCTGCTTGGGGACTTAAAGGTTTGGGCCAGCCTTGGCTGAGATGCTGGAGTTAGGACCATGCGAGGAAGCAGCAGGGCAATAAATAGGATTGCAGCTCTGAGTTGAAGTCAACTTTTGACTTCTTCAAAGACCTACTTGGAGGGATCCCATGGGTTAGGACTCTTGGGGTTCCACTGAGGTTCAAGCACGACTTCCACTAAGCTTAGGACTGATGCATCCCTATGAGGGAAAAATCAAGTAGAGGAGGCAAGGGACCTGTGTGATGAGCAAGGAGCTGCTGGACAAACTCAGGTGGGAGAAGGAAATGTACAGTATGTGGAGAAAGGGACTGGCCACATGGGAAGAACATGGGAATGTTGCCAGAGTACGTAGGGATGCAACAAGGAAGGCTGTGGCCCTCTTGGAACGAAATCTGGCAAGAAGGGCTTCTTCAAGTAGGAAAGGGAAGACTAGGGAAAATGTGGGTCCTCTGCTAAAGGAGGTGGGTGCCCTGGTGACCAAAACACAGAGATGGTGGCATTACTGAATGCCTTCTCTGCTTTAGTCTAAGGCCTTTAGTCTTTCTTCCTAAGGCCAGCCCTCAGGAATCCCAGTTCCTGGAGGTGAGAAAGTATGGAAGAAGGGAGACTCTTCATTGGTCAATGAGGATTGGCTTAGAGATCATTTAGGCATCTGAAAATCCATGGGCCCCAGTGGAAGGCACCAATGTGTGCTGAGTGAGCTGCTGATGTTATTGCTAAGCCACTCTCCATCATTTTTGAAAGGTCCTGGAGAACAGGAGAGGTGCCTGAGGACTGGGGGAAAGCCAGTCTCACTCCAGCCTTCAAAAAAAGGCAAGAAGGGGAACACAGGAAATTACAGACCAGTCAGCCTCACCTCCATCCCTGGAAAGGTGATGGAACAGCTCATTCTGGAAGTCCTCTCCAAGCACATGGAAGTAAAAGAAGGTTTTGGGGAGTAGTCAACACAGATTCACCAAGGGGAAATCATGCTTGTCCAATCTGTTAGCCTTCTGTGATGGTGTGATTAGATGGGTAGATGAGGGGAGAGCAGTGGGTGTTGTCTGTCTTGACCTCAGGAAGGCTTTTGACATTGTCTCCTATAACACCCTCATAGGTGAGCTCAGGAAGTGCAAGTTGGATGCCTGGTCCCTGAGGTGGATTGAGAAGTGGCTGAAGGACAGAGCTGTGAGGGTTGTGATCAGTGGCACAGGGTCTCGTTGGAGATCTGCAGCCAGCGGTGCTCCCCAGGAGTCAGGACTGGGTCCAGTCTTGTTCAAAATGTTCATCAATGACCTGGATGAGGGGACAGAGCTTACAACAAAGGGTGGGTGTCAAGAGGATAGAGCTAGTCTGTTTTCGTTGGTGCCCAGTGATAGGTCAAAGAACAACGGGTGCAAACTGCAACACAGGAAGTTCCACCTAAACAGAGAGAAAAGCTGCTTTGGTGTGAGGGTGACAGAGCCTGGAAGAGGCTGCCCAGAGAGGTTGTGGAGTCCCCTTCTCTGGAGAGATTCAAAATGCCTGGATGCATCCCTGGGCAACCTGATCTAGATGTACCTGCTTTAGCAGGGAGGTTGGACTTAGATGATCTCCAGAGGTCCATTCCACCCCTACCACTCTGTGGTTTTGTGAAAGCAGAGTTCAGCAGGGACCTAGCAAGGCACTTGATTGTCCTTAGCAGAATGTTTTTCTTTCCATCATGGATTTAGATCCTAATCCTTTCCATCAGCTGTGGGAATTAGATGGAGTGGACCCTTGGAGGTCAGACAGCTGTGTTCAGTGACCACTGCTTGCCTACTTTTTCTAAATAAGAAGCGAAACCACGATGGAACAGAAAGTTCAATTTTAGGCCCTTTAGTTTTTTTCCTCCCGCTGAGTCTTACCTTCAAACAAGTTTAGTTCAGTATTTCATGACTGACTTGATTTAACCTGTTCCTTCATTTGATCTGTTAACCTTCTCTCATGGTGTTGCTGGATCTGTCAGATCTGTCACTTGGACAGCTCTGGGGAGAAACGAGAGGCCATACTTGAAACTTTCTCATGCCAAGTATCATCCTTTTGTCCTCGTGAGTCCTTAAGCTCAGTGCCACCTGTGAATTTATTTATACACCTTTCCTTTTTGCTTTGCCTCTAGAATGTACCAAGGGGGTCCTGTCTGTAAGCAACACATCGATTGCTGAGTGGGTTCCCCAGGGAGGCACCTTTGCCAGCTGAGCTACCACGCTCTCTCTTGGCCACCCAACCCTGTGACCAGCCCTGTTTGGTTAACTGTGCTCTGTCCTATCCATTGTCTCCTCTCTCTTGAATCACAGTCCTGATTACTCCTTCTGGGAATGCTTGTGGGGGAGCAGATGCACCCACCCCACGTCTTCACGCCTGAGGTAGCTCTTGAGAGCGTTACTCATGAATTGGCTCACCCCCTATAACCATCACCCCAGCTCCTCATCCCCCCCTGCAACACACTTGGGAAAGAAAAGCCAGATCTCTGCAGGAGGAGCAGTGCAGCTCCCAGAAGCTGTCTGACCCGTAATTGTCTAAGCTCATTCATTAGGGAGAAGCCAGGAGAGGGTGGGTGAAACAGAGGGGTTAAAGCTTGCCTAGATACCACAGGAAATCTGCTTTAGAACGGAAAGCTGCTTCCTGCTAATCCAAGATCTGTCTGAAACCCTTTAAAATAGCAGCCAGAATTTAGAGGGCGGGAAGAGAGGATGGGAAGTTTTACTTTCAGCTGCAAGGTAGAGGTTGGTGCTGGGGCAAGAGATTCAGAAGGAGGAAAAGCTTTTAATCATTTCAGATGTTGTCTGGGACGTGGTCGGGAGATGGTCATTCTTTGCTCTTGCCCGTTTTTCCCTCCTAGGGATGCCCTAGAGAACTGAAAACCATGGGGATGCAGTGTGCCTGTATCTAGCCTCTGGTTTTAAGGCAAAAAACTCGTGGTTTTATACTTGCTAACGAGCTTGCTTTCTCTTGCGGAACAAATGAAAAGGGAGTTTTTTCTCGTGGCTGCTCAAGCCAAGATTGCCTCATTCTTGAGAAAAAGTTTCTCTCTGGGAGAGGCGCTCGACCATGAGGTGAATTGGGTGGCAGGAGAGAAAGATAGAAAACTCTTTCAAGCAGCTGTAACCACATCCTAGTAAAATCACCAGCTCTCTTTTTGATGTCAGAAGAAACGTCCCGGTGCCCCTTGCCAGGCAGACGCCACAGAAGGGAATTTACTCTTTGTGTGGAAAAACGAAGGTATGAGGTGGGTTTGAGCTTGTCCTTAGGTCAAGATAAAAAATAGTCCTTTAAACTCCCGTTGGTGGAACTTCTGAGAGCTAAGCAGCAATTGTCATTCTTCAACAGAGCCCAACGGGGCTAAGGCGTTAACGCCGTGGGATGAGAAAATGTCAAATGCAAGGGAATTCATGCCAGAAAAATGTGTGCTGTGTATTGAGTGAATTTGATCCAACCAATCCTGTTTCTTTTGCAGTTTCTCTGTCCTCCTCTGTCTTCATTCCTGGCATGTGACATAGCCCCTAAAATCTGAATAGCACAACCAACCCCCCCCCCCCTCCAATGCCTCGAGTGTGATAGCTTTTGTTGTTCTCTTCCCTGGGCTTGCTGCAAGAGCTGCCATTTGTCTTTAAAGACTAAAGCTGCCGTTTATCTTTATCTTTAAAGACTGCAAAGTGCTGTGATAATTGTTCTTCCAGAGCTTTGGTTGCTCGAGTGGAATAAAAATCCACTCCTAGAATAAAACTGAAATCTTACTCTCGTGTAATAAAAGAATTGTTATAAGAGAATATTTGCTATCTTCATTCTCCTACAATCAGAGCTTGTATTAACTTTTGTTGTTGTCCCAGGTTTGGAGCCAGCTGGTTATCTTGCCCAGGTCCCAGTTTGAAAAGCAGGTATCTCTTCATAGGAAGTTAAATGTGGCCAGAGGGACGAAGGAAGTGGTCGTGCCCCTGTACTCAGCACTGGTGAGGCCAGACTTTGAGTAGTGGGTTCAGTTTTGGGCTCCTCAATACAAGAAAGACATCGAGGTGCTGGAGCAGGGCCAGAAAAGAGCAACTAAACTGGCGAGAGGTCTGGAGAACAAGTCCTGTGAGGAGAGGCTGAGGGAACTGGGGCTGTTTAGTCTGAAGAAAAGGAAGCTGAGGGGAGACCTTCTTGCACTCTACAGCTCCCTGCAAAGAGGTTGTAGTGAGGCTGGTGTTGGCCTCTTCTCAGGAGGGTGGGACAGCAAAGCTGCAACAAGGAAGTTTTCATGAGCTTCAAGAAGGTGAAGTGTTGTGTCCTGCAATTGAGCTGCAACAACCCCTGGCAATGTTAGAGGTTTGGGGAGGAGGGGCTGGAAAGTGCCTGGCAGAAAAGGACCTGGGGGTGCTGGTGGACACCTGGCTGAACGTGAGCCAGCAGTGTGCCCAGGTGGCCAAGAAGGCCAATGGCATCCTGGCCTGGATCAGAAATAGCCAACAGGACCCGGAAAGTGATTGTCCCTCTGTACTTGGCATTGGTGAGGCCACACCTTGACTAGTGGGTTCAGTTTTGGGCGCCTCAGTACAAGAAAGACATCGAGGTGCTGGAGCAGGGCCAGAGAAGGGCTGGTGAAGGATCTGGAGAACAAGTCCTGTGAGAAGTGGCTGTAGGACCTGGGTTTGTTTAGTCTGAAGAAAAGGAAGCTGAGGGGAGACCTTCTTGTTTTCTACAGCTACCTGAAAGGATGTTGTAGTGAGGCTGGTGTTGGCCTCTTCTCCCTAGTGACTAACGACAGGACAAGAGGAAATGGCCACAAGTTGCACCAGGGGAAGTTCAGATCAGATATTAGGAAGAATTTCTTTACTGAAAGAGTAGTTGAGCATTGGAACAGACTGCCCAGGGAAGTGGTGGAGTCACCAGCCCTGAAGGCATTCAGAAAAAAATGGGTGGATGTGATGCTTGGGGACATGGTCCAGTGGTCATGGAGGTGTTGGGTGGAAGGTTGATCTTGGAGGTCTTTTCCAACCTTAATGATTCTGTGAAATGAAAGGACTGGCTTTCAGAGTTACTGAGCCTTTCTGCAGCAAATGATTTTACTGAGATCTTAGATATACATTGTGATGGTGGAAATCAAGCTGGATTTTTAAGAGATCACTGCAGTTCAACTGTGCTTTTAGTGAGCACCATACAGGTTTCATTATTGACCCCAGTATAAATGGATTTCTGCCTGTGCTGTGAATTTTTCTCCTCGAGTCATACCTATAGGTTCCTGACAGCACAAAGAGCTTGCTTTCCAGAAACAGCAACAGTGCCAGAAGAAATGACACAGCAGCCCTGTGTTGTACCTAGCCATGAATCACGTAGCAGACACATGTGCCCAAAGGTCCTTTCTGCCTTAATCCTCCCTCCTTTCCTGGCTGATGACGTCCTGACTTCTCTGAGAGCTGATTCTTCTTTACACTTTCTCTGAGCAACCCTTTTTGAAGAGCTGTGGGGATTTTTAGTCTGGCATCTTGTAGGGATGGAGAGGGCTTGGCATAGGGAATACCAGACCTGGTATTCTGGCTGGTCTGCAGGCTGCAGACCTTCTTAGCACTTATTTCTGGAGGATGCTCTCCAGTTGATCTGAGGGCCTCTTTGCAGAGAGGCTTGAGTAGCTGGGCTGTGTTTGTTCAGGGGCTGCACTCTGGCAGGGGTAAAACCCTGGAAACCTTTGCTGCCAGAGCAGTGTGGCCACTTGTGTGTTGTGGTTACCTGGTAACCTCTAGCAATAGTCTGAGAGGAAGAAACTCTATGAAGATCCTTTTAAGTTCACTGAAACTACAGGAAAAAGTACCAGAAAAGGATTCCTGGGATCAGTTTCCTGTGAAAAGAAGAAAAACAGATGTGAAAGTGCAGCACTTTTCTTGAAAAATGAAGTAGAATTTGATAAATCAGGAAGGTTGAAAGAGCAAGAAGATGATTTGATATAACTGCAGATACCGTGCACTTCTCAAAGAACTTTTTGTTTTAAATGACAAACTACAAGCAAGCAAACAGACCAGTTAAGCCTTGGGGAACTGTATGAGAATAAATACTGAAAACATTATTCGGGCAAGAAAACAATTAATTTCCTTGTGTGTCTACGTGTTTTTTGAGTACAATCCATCCAGAGGTAGTGAAAAATCTTGAATTTGTAGTTGCCAGTTGACATCTTAAAGGCACGACAGTTCCTTGTCTTGTATATACAGTGTTTTAATTGGAACAAAACTGTTGTTGTCCTGCTGTTGAAGTGATCTTTAGTTTGAAGCACCAGGGTACTGTAGTAAACACCATGGGTGTGAGATGCTCCTTTGACAGAGGGCTTGACACTTGGTTAGAGAGAAGGCCAATGCTTCTTGAGCAACCCAGACTTCTGCATCCTGTGAGTCACGCTCAGCGCTCGGCGAGAGAAGCAGAAGGGCGGAAGTGTTGGAAACTGGAAAAGGACCTGGGCCACCACAGCAGGAGCTCTGCCAGTCACTGGTGAGCTGGTGGAGGCACAGCCCGCAAGCCGAATGGCAATGGGATCGAGGAGGGTCTTGGGTCAGGGCTGCTTATTTCTCCCACTCCCCTTTTTTCACCTGTGTTTCTGTAGACTGCATGTCTTCTTCCCTGCTGGCAGCATGTTTTCTTCTTTCTTTATTGAAAGCAGAACATTAGTCAAATCTGTAGTCTTCAGTTGAGATTTTTTTTTCTTTTTTAAATGGTTTTGAATGATTTGTAGAGTTTGCTATGAAGCAGTGTGAAGTTTTCTATTCACGGAACATGTACACGCACCGATAGGCAAGTCAAAACACGTGTTTCCTCTGGAAATCACCTTTATCTTTTGTATGTAAGTTACTATTTTCATAGAATCATAGAATGGTGGGGTTGGAAGGCACCTCTGGAGATGATCGAGTCCAAGCCCCCTGCCAGAGCAGGGTCACCCAGGGCAGCCCACACAGGAACAGATCCAGGGGGGGTTGGAAAGTCTCCAGAGAAGGAGACTCCACAACCTCTCTGGGCAGCCTCTGCCAGGCTCCATCATCCTCACATCAAAGAAGTTTCTCCTCATGTGGAACCTTCTATGCTCAAGTTTTTCCCTGTTGTTCCCTGTTCTATTGCCAGGCCCTACAGCAAAGAGCCTGGCATTGTCCACTTGACACCCACCCCTCAGATATTTATAGACATTCATAAGGTCCCCTCTCAGTCTTCTCTCCAGACTAAACAGCCCCTGTTCCCTCAGTCTTTCTTCTCAGGGGAGATGCTCAAGTCCCTTCATCATCCTCATAGACTCTGTTGGACTCTCTCCAGTAGATCTCTGTCTCAAACTGGGGAGCCCAAAACTGGACACAGTATTCCAGGTGTGGTCTAACTAGTGTCTAAGACTATATAGTTAGTTTTTTCTTATTTTTCCACTGGAATTAGATACTCAAGGGGAAAATCAGATCTTTTAACTTGCTGAGCTTTTGCAGCTCTGATTTTCTGTATGCTTTGGTTTATCCGAGCTGGAAGGATGGGCCAGAGGTTGTCCCTGAAGGGCCCAGAAAGACAACTGAGCAAGGTCACCCCCCGTGACATGGGGACTGGGTGGAACCCCCCCTTCCAGCTCGTATCCAACACCCTCCAGCCTGGGCTGTGCCGTGTGAGGGGCCGCAGGGGTTTGGGGGCAGGGCAGGCGTGTGTCCCTGGGTGTCAGCTTGCTCGTGGGAAACACTGCCAGCAGCTGAGAAACGAAGCAAAGGGCCACTCCAGCTAGCTTTGGTCAGGGGGGGTATAGATAGCTGCAAAACTCGCCAAAGGGGAAGTGTTGCTGCGTGGTGGAGGCGGGCAGATGGGGCTGAAAGCAGATGGAACGGGAACCGAAAGAGCCGCAGTCGCTCTCTTGTTTCCCCCCTAGTCTGGGGCATCCAGGTGCACGTTGCACAAACAAAGCTATTTTCTTATTTAACCACCCCCCCCAATCTATATTTAGTATTTCACGTGCACTGGTGTTTATATAGATAGTTAATATGTTTTTATATTCAGAATAACAGTCCTGAAAATAGGGATAAAACAAAAGTGAATAAATTTGCCATCGGAGGACACCTCTTTTTCAGTCACAGCAGTAATCTGCACGGTGTTGCTGTCTGGGTTCCCTTCATGCTAACTCATCACGCGTGGCTTTAGGCTTCACCTTTTAAGAGGTGAAATGGGCTTCATCTCAGAAATGAAGGTGCAGAGGGTTGTAAATGCTGCAACCGCTTTGTTCTTATGTTCTCAGAAATCAGAGCTCACTGAAAAGGAAATACAAGAGGAGTTCCAGATCCAAGGGTCAGAAAGCATCACATCGTAATGAGACTGCAGCCTGCCTGTTGATAATGAGCTGACAGCAAAGTTGAGAGGGGCTTTCATCTGCTCTCTTGTGACTTGATTTTAGTGTACAGTGATGTAGGCTCCTTAATTTTGGTTGGGTTGGTTGGGCTCTTTTTCCTTAACTGAATAGCAAGATAACGATCAGCCTAAACATGCTGTATGCCTTCAGTGCCACAAGCTCCTGAGCCAGAGCAGAAGACGACCCTGATCTGCTCATCCTGGGTGCTGGGGGGACCTTTTTTTAGGTAAAAGCAGCTCAAGCTGAACGTTCAGGCAGGCAAGAAAATGATACCCATCCTACTGGTCTGTGACACAAAATACATGCAGTTCAAAAAGGATTTAGATATTCTTGCTCCTCATCTCCCATACATTTCAGAAAAAGGTATTCCTTACATCTGCTGGTTTGTTCTCCAGGTGTTCTCTGAGAAGCTGAGCTGGTTTGCGACATCTTTTCCCATTCATATGATCTTTTTGGTTGTTGTTGATGGCACTGTTCTTGTCCAGTAAGGTATTTCACAGCAGGCTCTGGAGTATGAGCACTTTCTGTTTGTAGTAGGGATGATGGAAAATGGCTTCTAGAAGAGCTATTGGATCAAAGTGCTTAATGTTTATAATATAGTGGTATATTCAGTGCTGCCCACAGCTCCTAAGGCTTGTTTCTAATACCACCTCGGAAGAATACTGTTCTTTTTCATCTGCGTTCAGGACAAAGTATTGCAGTGTTTAATGGAGGTCATTTTGAATGGAGGACAACTTGGTTGGTCTGTTCTCCCTGGTGACAAGGGACAGAACAAGAGAAAATGGCCTGAAGTTGAATCAGGGGAGGTTCAGGCTGGAGATTAGAATCACAGAATTTAAGGGTTGGAAGGGAACTTGAAAGATCACCTAGTCCAAGCCCCCTGGCAGAGCAGGACCACCTAGAGCAGGTCACATAGGAACATGCCCAGGTGGGTTTTAAATGTCTTCAGAGAAGGAGACTCCAGAACCCCAGTGGGCAGCCTGTTCCAGAGTCTGTGACCCTCACAGTGAAAAAGTTTCTCCTTGTGTTTCTGTGGAACCTCTTCTGCTCCAGCTTGCACCCGTTGCCCCTTGTCCTATCATGGGACATAACAGGGAAGAGCCTGGCTCCATCCTTCTGACACTCGCCCTTCATGTATTTACAAACATTCATGAGGTCACCCCTCAGTCTCCTCTTCTCCAAGCCCAGGAGCCCCAGCTCCCTCAGCCTTTCCTCAGCAGGGAGATGTTCCACTCCCTCCATCATCTCTGGGGCTCTGCGCTGGACTCTTTCCAGCAGTTCCCTGTCCCTCTTGAACTGAGGGGCCCAGAACTGGACACACTATTCCAGATGAGGCCTCACCAGGGCAGAGCAGAGGGGGAGGAGAACCTCTCTCCCCCTACTCACCACAGCCCAGGATGCCATCGGCCTTCCTGGCCATGAGGGCCCATTGCTGGCTCATGGTCACCCTGCTGCCCACCAGGACCCCCAGGTCCCTTTCCCCTGCGCTGCTCTCCAACAGCTCAGTCCCCAACCTGGACTGGTACCTGGGGCTGTTCTTT
>WTSP01004903.1:44213-60388 GCA_025331215.1 Actenoides lindsayi | reverse complement strand
TGAGGGGCCCAGAACTGGACACACTATTCCAGATGAGGCCTCACCAGGGCAGAGCAGAGGGGGAGGAGAACCTCTCTTGACCTGCTAACCATTAGGAAGCATTTCTTTCCAGAAAGAGTTGTCAGGCACTGGAATGGGCTGCCCAGGGAGGTGGTGGAGTCCCCATCCCTGGAGGCGTTGAAGAGCCGGGGAGATGTTGTGCTCAGGGACATGGTTCAGTGGGTTTGATAGGGCTGGGAAGAAGGTTGGACTGGATGATCTTAAAGGGCTCTTCCAGACAAAACTATTCTATGATTTCATCTGATAAAATCCCTGTGCACCCCGTTCTTGGCATCCCGTGACACCCTGTACCCTCATCCCAACAAGGCAGCACAGAGCTCAGTCTCCACATCAGCTGGCAGAAAGCCTGATTCTGTGGCACATTTGTTACCTCTTCAGATGACTTTTTTCCCGTCCGTTTGGGAGGTTTCCTTTGTGAGAAGACCGTGGCATGCTGCTTGCCTCACCTTCCCAATAGCTGTAGCTGCCTCTGCTCCTGAGGAAGGCTGAACACTGGGATTGATCAGAATTGAAATCTTCACTGCTCTGTAGATGAGGGGTCAGGTGGGTGGTTAGAAGCAGCGTTTGGTGAAGCTGCGGTGGGAAATGGTGCTCCACGTTGGACTGGAGGATCCTGTGGGGCCCACCTAACTCAAGATATTCTTTGTTTAAGCAGTGTAAATGATATATGTATAGGTGTGTATATATATATATATAGATATATATGTATAGAGAGAGCTGTTTACTTTGGAGATGGGGGCTCTGTCATGCAGTAATTGGAGAATATTGGTAAGCAGGTATTATCTCCCATTAACAGTGATGGAGAGCTTGTACCTAATACAATTGCTAAGGTGCTGATCTGAAAATACACCCCTGACCAGCTATCCCAGCACCATTTCATTAAGGACTGCCTGCTAACCGAGGAGGGAATATTACTAGAAGGAGCTGTACTACCTGAAAATGAAAAAGACCTCCCAGAGGAAAGGGGTTGTTTATCCCTCCTGTGTGACAGCAGGGCAAAGGCCGGGGGGTGGAACCTGGAAGTTATATCTTCAATCCAGTGCAGCCCCAGAAACATTGTGAGGGTTGCAGGCGTTGGTTCTGGTGAGCAGTGCTACCAAATATGCAGTTAAAATTCCCCACCTGCCTTCTTGAGTTAGTCAAGTTGTGATAAAGGCATTGGGTACCCGACACGGAGATGACCCGACACCCCTCTGCCTGTAGCAGAAGCATCTTTGAACAGGGCTGGGGTACGCACCCCATACTGAGGTTGCTCTTCTGTCCACAATGTCCTTTGGCTTTAGCCAAGAAGCCAAAGCAGTAACTTCATCTGCCTCATGCATACAGCTTCACAGCTTTTCACCACCAGGCCCCAGCTGACCTTCTCTGTTCCTCTCCGGTTTTCCCGCAGCACGGTGGAATCAGCGCGCGCAGTTAGTGCAAAAATCTGTGTGGAGTATCAAAACCCCATGAGACTGAAGAAACCAACCTAAAGCCATTATAGAATACCTCAGTTAGTTAAGGGGGTCTGTGACATTGGCTTTTGGGATAATTCCTCCTCAGTCTCACTTCACAAGTCAGCTGCGCACAAATTCACGGTCCAAAAAGAAGCAGCGTTTCGTGGGTCGGCAGTGTGGGAGCAGTTTTAATCCCCTGTTTGTTGTTATTGTTTTTTTTCTTTAGGGTACCATCTTTCTGCCTGGCAACAGAGTAATTGAGCATCCCTGCAATGAAGAAAGCCCAGGGAAGTTCCTTTTTGAGGTTGTTCCAGGTAGGATATTCTACTCCACGTAAAAGGTCTTTGCGGTTTCGTTCTCGGTGACAAATGGCCACGTCTGTTCTGCTAGAGCAGAAGCTGCAGGTGATTAATGATTCAATTTCAGGGAGGGGGAGGAAAAAAAAAAAAAGGTTCATTTGTTAATACTGTTATTCATAATTTTTTCATTTGCATCCTTTTCCTACGCTGCCTGAAGGTGTTTTTTTTATGAAAGCATGACTGTTCACGGCAAGGGGCGAATCACGGAGTGCTATAGTCACAGTGCAAGGGGATCTGCTAATTATTTTGGATGATATTGGATGCTACGAAGTAACGTGTCCTGTGGTAAAAAAGGGACCAGTAACTTGGCATCAATAACTTACCGGTGTAGCTTGTGCTTGGTGACATCAGTACCATCACTTCAGGAAGTTCTTTCATCACTGTGGGTGGATAAACAGATCGTGCCAGCAGCAAGCGTCGCTACTTTGAAACCCTAAATTTGGTTTTATTTGGTTTTGGTTTTCTTTTCTTTTTGATGGGGTGGTTTTTTTTCCTGGGGGTAGATTTGTCTAAAGAACGTTACTCTGTCAACTGAGTGGAATGGTCCTGGAGGACAAAGGAGTCCAGGAAGGCTGGACATTCTTCAAGAAGGAAATCTTAGAAGGGGCAGGATCAAGCTGTCCCCCATGGGCTGAAAGATGGGCTGGTGGGGAAGAAGACCAGCCTGGCTGAGCTCTGTCTAGAACTCAGGAAAACAAAGAGAGGTTATGGCCTTTGGAGGGAGGGGCAGGCAACTCATGGAGGACTACAAGGATGTTGTGAACTTATGCAGGGAGAATATTTTTTTTTTTTTTTTCTTTTCTCCAGAACACGCCAAATATCTTTTGACCTAAAATTTCCAGGCAAAATGAGATTTCCAAACAGTTATTTGCAAACTGAAGTCTGTGTTCTTTCTGGATGTTGTAGATGGGAAAGAGCTGAGCTTCTGTAGTTGTAGCTGTTGCTGTTATTGCAGTAGGGTGGAGTCTTCTTCTCTGGAGACTTTCAAGACCTGGCTGGATGCATTTCTGAATCATCTGCTCTAAGTGGTCCTGCTCTGGCAGGGGGGTTGGACTTGATCTTTGGAGGTCCCTTCCAACCCTGACTATTCTGTGATTCTATCACATGTGAAGATGTTGATGCAAAAGATTTTGATGACTATGGTGCTCCATATTGTCCCCATTCATGTGACGCCTTAATCTGTCTGATAATGCTAACCCTGGGTGTGCTTATCGTGCCTCTGGTCGATGTGATTTTGCCATTGAGTGTGAAATATTTCATATTAGGCCTAAGATGTGTTTGCAGTACAGGCAGGAAAACCTTCCTGTGCAACCACGCAGGCAGCTGCACGGCGCCAGAGGGTCACCATCTGCAAGGGACCTGCCACAACTGAGCTACAGAAAGCTCCCTCAGGTACAGCTTGTAATTTTCCCTCACAGGAGGAGATCTGGCCCATAACAGGGTAACGGCCTCCGACACAAGAAGGACATGATGAAGCAGGTCCAGGGGAGGCCACAAAGACGAGTAGTGGGCTGGAGCACCCCTTCTGTGAGGTCAGGCTGAGAGAGTTGGGGTTGTTCACCCTGGAGAAGAGAAGGCTCTGGGGAGACCTTACTGCAGCCTCCCAGTATCTGAGGAGGGCCTTTTTACAAGGGCTTGTAGTGGTAGGATGAGGGGTAATGGCTTCAGACTAGAAGAAGGTAAAGTTAGATGAGAAGTTAGGAAGAAGTTCTTCAGTCTGAGGCTGGTGAGACTGGAACAGGGAAGCTGTGGATGCTCCATCACTAGATGTGGTCAAGACCAGGTTGGCTGGGGCTTTGAACAACCTGCTCCAGTGGGACGTGTTTGCTTTGTTGTGCTTGTTTTTAAACCTGAGTGTGGGGGGTTGAATATGGTTAGAATACTACCAGTATATTTATCCTCCCCCCCAGTAACAAGCATGCAGCTATAGTGACTTCATACTGGAGCTGGGTTCTTGCTGAGATACTATGCTAAGGATTCACGACCCCCAAAAAGTGGTTGAGAAATCAGACAGGACATTGCATGCCACTGCACTGGTCTTTGGAAAGGAGGAAACTAAAATTGAGACTCTGGCAGTGGAGGCATCACGGCGTTTGTGGAAGCAGAGTCAGGACGGAGCGAAGAGAAGGGAGCTTTGCCACCACGGCTGTGTCGTCACCGTTCCTTCTCAAGGCAAGCGTCATCGGCCCGTTGTAGCAAAGCCGTTTGTCATCTGTGTCCTCTTCAGTGGCTTGCGATAAAAGTCACTTTTCCAGGCTGGCAGCCAACCAAGTGAGCTCGTTGAGTGTTGCAGTGAAGAATGGACTGTAGCCAAGGTTGTGTTCAGCCTCTGTTTGCTCTCCTGGGAGGAAACAGCTACGTAGCAACAAGATCTACTTGCAGAATTGTTCATTTGCTTTGTTTTTTCTCTTTTTTTTTTTGTCAGCTTCAACGAAGCTCGTGTTCAGTGGGTGCTGCTGCAGCTCGTGCTGCTCTTGGATTCTCTTTCCCCCTGCGTTAAAAGTTGCAGTGGCTTTAGGTAGAACCCCAAAGGCAACAGTGACCAGTCCTCTTCTCGTCTATCGCGTCTGGGGGCGGCCTGAAAACTTCTCCTCCTGTTTGTTTGTTGGTAATACATGCAAATTATTTTGGGAATGTATGTGGGAGGAGGTTGCACGCAGCCATCTCTGAAGATGAATGGAAGCAGCCTGCGTGTCCACGAGTCTCCTCGCGCTTTCCACGCCGCAGTTAAAACGTAGACGCCTTTAATTGGCATTTTGAAAACATTCCGGCCGTTCCTTCAGTCGTGACGTAATACTTAAATGGTGTAATACTTAAAATTGCTAATACTTAACATTGCTCCTTGGTTTTGGGGTTTTTTTTTCCCCTCTCTTGCTGTGCCCACGAGGTTAATTTCCAGGAGTGGAATCGCCACCACACTTGCGGGCAGTTTTCTCTCCTGGAATCAGTGTTACCCCAGGGTGATTGGTGATGATTATCAGCAGCTTGTCTCACACTCAGAAGAGTGTTTCATGCTCAACAGAGAGTTTAAATATCTACTTAATGGGAAGTATGCACATAGGTAGCAAAGGTGTGTGGTCAGGTTCATTCAAGCAGTTATGTTTTATTTGCTGGTTTTTACAGGTCGTCTTTAGGAGATGAAGTCTCCTGCTGTGTGTTGGTTCCTTTCTACAGAAAAACAGAGGGGTTTATCTTGCTCTGCAGGGGGAATGGGGGAAGGTGACCTAGCTGTGAGAATCCTCCTTGTCTCCTGATGCATTCGGGAAGCACCACCAGCTCCAAATAATCTGGGGCTACGTAGGTAATTGCCTAGAAGAGATGGTTATTGAAGGGGTGAAGGGGGGTGTGCTTCTTATGGACTGGGCTCGATCCTTGATACCAAACTTCTCATACCTCTACCTCCTCAGCTGCTGTTATTTGAGATCCTTACGTGGTGGCCGATGTCCCGTTCTAGGAGAGTGAGAAATCCTTTTACAGCTTGGTCTCGTGGGTAAGAAGCCAGATCACCGCTCCTTCCACCACTGGAATTTTATTGACTCACGTTTCTCTTTGTCCCTGCCCTGTATTCCATGCAGATTTCATGAGAAGGCAGCACTGCAGAGAGACTTACTCACAGGACTGTGTCTGCTAGCACGGGATCTGTTGGCATGCTCTGTTGGAAGGCATTAATTCCCCATGAGACACAAACATCCCCCAGATCTCTCCATGTTGTTCAGTTGCGTGAGTGTTCAGATTTAATAAATGCTGCTTAAACTGAAGCTTACATGGCCAAATGTTGGTCTTTGCTGTTCCTCCTGGAATCTTTTGCTGGCAAATTTTGTGTTTTTTCACCACCGGCAAAGTGTTGTAGCCCAGCCCATGCATCTTGTGTGGATGAATTTGCACTTTGGGGAGTACCAAAGTTTGTTCATTCCTCTAAAATCCTTCTAGTTATGTGTCTGCAGCTTCAGGCACAGTTTGATTCCTAGGGATTAGTCAGAGAACTAACAACAATAGTTCAGGGAAGTTACTCGTAGTCTCTGCTGTTGCTTTTTTCTCCCCTTGGGAGTCTGCTGATTTCTTGTGAGTGTGGCTCCTGGGCTGTCTCTCCTCCCATCGGGTAACATAAGATCTTTCTTGAGTCATGGATGGTGGAGACTGCACAGAGCAGGAATTACCTTCAGCACTGTGTGCTTTCGTTTGTGGCCAAGGGTTAGGGCTGTGCCAGGCACTAGACAAACAACCGATGCTCTCCATTAACCCGCCTCCCTTCCCAGAGGGAAAGAGAAAAGGAATAGAGGAGAGAGGTTTATAAAGGCAACTGAAACAGCTTTAATGAAAATAGCAATAAAATGGAATATATACAAATCTATACAAAACCAGTATCAAACCCCACACACCTGATGGCAACCCCATCACCAGTGATACTGTGGAGCAGGCACTGGGGAAGTCCCAGGCTGGACTCAACAGCACATGGAACCAGATTCAGGTTTCAGATTCTGGAACTGGATTTGGGAATGCCTGAACTGGGATCGAAGGCAGAACAGGCAGAGTCCTCCTTGGACACTGGCCATTGAAGAAGAGCCTGACCCTTATGCTCCATCAGCTTTATACTGGATATGCCATAGATGGGATGGAAGGCTAAGATGGAAGGCTTAGATGCCAGTTTGTTGGTTAGTTTTGGGACACCTGTCCTGTCCCCTCCTCCCTGCAAGGGTGACCTCTTCCTTCCAACACCCTCAACGTGGTACACGAGATCCAGCAGTGACCTTGGTCTCTACAGGAGCAAGTACAGGCAAGAGTCTTTCTGCATACTTAGTTTGGATACTCCAGCAGCTTTTACTTCTACGATACTGTTTGAACATTTGGTTGCTTTTTCTGGTAAGAATTATTTTCAGGTTATTTGGAAGCCTGCAGTAGGTTTTACAAACTGCTGTCAGGAAAGCACTTCCCAGGGCTGTTGTGGAAAGTGCCCTACTAAAATATTTTTACATCATTTTGGAGGACTTGAGTTGCTGCTGCTCACAGCACGTTTGAATCTCATTTTTTTTTCTGATATGAAGCTTCTGCTGCTGCTCTTTCTCAGAACACTGAGCAGCATTTCGTCAGGTTTCTGGACTGACTTTATTGACTTGTGAACTCTTGGACTACAGAGCATTTCCCAAAAGCCCGTGGCTTTATTAGCAAATCTCTGCAAGGGATTGAAATATTAATTCCCAGAACTTTGAAATCATTAGAATTATTCTTTCATTAGCCAGGGAAAAAAAAAAAAAAGGTGTCCACAGGCCTTTTTCTTTATTTCTTTATGCCTTTAATTGCATACCATATGGCAAATGAAGTTTCCTGCAGCTTAGCTGTTCCAGTCGGGAGAATGAGGTAGGTTTGAGGTTCATTTACATAAAAGGTTGGATAATAAACTATTCTTTTTGTACTGCTGCAAAAGGCTTTCACTCCTCAAAGCTTCATTTTTTATTTTCTTTTTTTCAGTTGCAAAGGACGATGGTGTTTTCCTTCTGCAGCAGAGCTATCTTCTATTTAAATCAGCCTCGATTGGTTTAGCTCTGTGCCCGTGGCTGAGACTCAGGAGGGATCTGGTTTGCATATGCATTTGTCACACTGATTTCACTGTTGGTAAACAGCCCCTTCAGCCTCCACCAGTTGAGGTCTGAGGTGATAAACGGCTGCCAGGGTGTAGTGAAGTTATTAAAGCCTCTCCAGTTCCCTCTCGGTACACGGTGTTGGGCAGATTAAGCCCTCGGAGGCTGTCGCCATCAGTTCTCAAACATCTGAAATGGGAAGGCCCCAGGAGGTGACAGTTCTTGTCAGCTACTGATTGGCAGCATTTTTAATTAAGGGTCCATCAAGGCCTGAAAAATGTGCATTTGATAAGTTCACTTCTTTCTCTCTTTCTCTCTCTCTTTCTCTCTCTCTCTCTCTCTCTCTTTCTCTCTCTCTCTCTCTTTCTCTCTCTCTCTTTCTCTCTCTCTCTTTCTCTCTCTCTCTTTCTCTCTTTTCTCTAAGGAACACAAGTAAGACAAAACAGGAATTGCAGCTAAGTCTTTTCTGGTTAAACGAGCAGTTTTCTTTGTAGTGGTCCCACATACCTTAACAGGTCAGATACTGGGTACTTATTGTAGCTTCTATTTCAATATTCCTCTCTCCTGATACCAATGCTTTGCAGTCCTAGGAGTCACATGAGAGCAGGACTGCTGTGGGATGAGAGAGGTTGGACTCTACAGTGAGGCAACAAATGTAGCCGGGCTATTTGACTGCCACTAGTACAGCTCAGTGTGATGTCTTGGGGCTGGAATGTTTTAGAAGGTTTGGAAGCAGAACCATTTGTTTGCTATGAGGATGTAGTCTGATGAGAAATAAGGGGCAGGAGTTCCCTGCCTTATCTTCTGGGGATACCTCACCATGTCCAAGGTGAGTATAGACCCACATGAACAGCAAGTAGAACAGTGGCATAGGCTCCCCAGGGAGGTGGTTGGGGCCCCATCCCTGGAGATATTCCAGGGGAGGTTGGACAAGGCTCTGAGCAGCCTGGTCTAGTTGAGGGTATCCCTGCTCACTGCAGGGGGGCTGGACTAGACCTTCAGAGGTCCCTTCCAGCCCGAGCCATTCTGGGATTCTATGCTTCTAGGGTCTCTTGGAAACCAACAGAAGTGTTTACAGGAGCATTCCCAGCATTTACAAGCTTCCCCAGAACTCTGTTTCTTCAACTGTGTTTGGTGCAGAGATTGTGCCTCAGCCTCTTGGTGTTGAGGATTGTGGAGAAAGCTGTCAACCTAGTGAAGAGCAAAAAAAAAATCAAATTATTTGCTGCCTTGGCTAAGCAAATGGTTCTTTAGGATGCATCTAATCCTCCTGCTGTGTACTATTTCACACCCTCGTCCTGTATGTCGTTGCAAGATGATGCTAGGGAGAACGGAGGGATTCCCTCTGCTCTGAGAAGATCCCTGGGAGAGCGTTGGGGGATCTTTCCATTTCGCAGGGCAGAATGGTTTGGGAGGGTTAGTTTAACAGGGAGGTTTCCCACGTGACACACGTAGGGACCTCAAGGCAGAGGGTGCGCGCAGACGCGCATCAACAAAGGAAATCAACGTTTAGATGTCACTTTTTGTTTGCTGATGTCATTATGCTGTAATGCCTTGCTGCTCTGGAAACTGAAGATTCTTCACATCTGCTTATTTGCCTCTCCCTTTTCTCTGTGGAAGGATGTTGCTGGGTTGGTCCTTGTTAAAGCAAAGCTTGGGTGGTATCTACTGAGTACAACGAGCTGTTCTTTCGTAGAAGAGATGTTGAGTATCTGTTTTGTCTCTTCCAGATGAGCTGATTCAAATGGAAGCATCATAATGGAATCTACGAGCAACCAGAGCAGCAACAATGGGTAGGAATTAATCTGATGTCATCCTGGCTTCCCAGGTGCTGTGGTGGATTTTGAGATGGTTTAAAAAAAAAAAAAAAAAAAAATGAACTCACCCTTAATGGCAGAATAATAATGACTGAGGAGGAGTTTCAAATCTAACATGCTGTCTTTTTACCAAAGAGTTCATGCCTTTTGCAACTGGAATCTGTTTTGAAACGAACAGTGGTTGACACTGGATCTCAGTGGGACCCTCAGGGGCTGTGGTTTAGTGGTGGACTTGGCAGAGTGGGGTTAATGATTGGACTCGATGATCTTAAAAGGTCTTTTCCAACCTAAATGATTCTGTGGCTCTGGCTGGTGAGAGTGAGCCCTTGTCCCATGGAAACGTCAGAGGTTGCTGAGGTGCTTGCTCGCAGCACATCACGCCTTGATCTTCAGCCAGCCCTGTGGGTTCATAAACTGTCCTGCTTGCAGCCCCAGCGTAGCAAGAAGCAATATTGCCATCCCAGGCATCCGTGTGAGGCAGCCCGACCCTTAAAACAAGCGTTTCTGCACGCTTCATGCTTCGGAATTATTAGCAAAGGCAATCCTGATCTGACTCAGCTCGGAGTCTCGCGTCGTTGGGACTTGGGGCAACGAGGGATTTCCACTTAGCCAAATGGATTATTTGAGATACCTTGCAGAAATGAATATTGCCCCCCACCCAAGGAGGTAATTTTTCTGCAGTTCCCATTTCTTTCTGGTTGTAGCTCCTCACAACTGCCAGTGTGCTGTATCCTCATCTCACAGGTCAGTGTTCTTCTCCCCATCCTGAGCCAGGGCAGGATAGTGAGTCATGACAGTCTGAGATGTTGCAGAAACACCCAAACTCTGCTGCACCTCCCCTGCTATCACTCTTCAAACCACATCTAACTTCACAGTTAGTTTTTTTTGTGGGGGGAGGGCAATACATCTGCAAGGAATGGATCTTGAAAAAAACAAAAAACAAAGGAAAATCTGGCTTTTTTGGATGGGTTCTGGTCTGAACACTGTGTGTAGCAGCCTGCTCAGAAAGCAAACCAGAATCCCAGGCGTTTACTCGCTCGGTGTCCTACATACCTCATCTGGGGATTGGCTATCACCACAAAATGAATCTGACAGCTGTAGTGAATCCGAAGGGTACATTGTGTTCTGGACGTAGATGTTATCTTGATTCCATTGGAACACAAATCAGGATATTTAGCACTCTTCGCAGCGTGGTTTCGGAAGGCCCTGGTGCCAAAGCCAACAAGGGCTGTAAGCTGCTTTCTGTTGGTTTGAACTGTTTGTGAAAGCTCACGCTGGGCATGGAACATTTTAAGGCAGTCGGAGGGGTGAGCGAGCAACGCCAAGGAAGATGATGGGAATTTGCTCAGTCTGGTTCCTGGGAGAAGGTGGTTTCTTCTTTCAATCTGTTTCCTTCTATTTGAATATTGAAGGACGACGGGTTGTTTTTCCTCTCTTTTCTCAGAAATGTTTGATTGCAAACATCTGGAGAGCAATTCCTTTCATAACAGGCTGCACCCAACTTAAGTCCTGTGTTGTTCAAGTCAAAATATCCTTTTGATTATATTCTTCCCTGCCTTTTTTTTTTTTGTGTGTGTGGGGTGTTTTTTTTTCTGTTTGGGGTTTTTGTGTTTTGGTTTTTTTCTTTTTCTCCCTTTTTTCCAGTGTAAGACTCAGATCAGTCTCTTCCCTTTGCCCTGCTGCTTCTGTAGCCTCGCCGTAGCCACGCTGCGCGGGTTGGACCCGGTGAAATCCAAGTGCTTGTCATGATTTGCCCAGCAAGGATGTGCTGCTGGCAGTCACCTTGGGTTCTGGGAAGTGCTACGTTGAAGAAGGTGCTAGAAAGCAAGCCTATGGAGATGTGCTTTGCTGAATCAGGGTCAGCAGAGAGTCTTGCTGCCTCAACCTTCTCCCAGGCTTGCCATTGCTTGCAGAGCACAGCTTCGGGTACCTCGTTCGACTGGTTTTTTTGTGTACACCTGCCTGCATGGGTTTCTGAATTTTGCTTGCTTTCCAACTGTACTTTGGAGGCAGGAGCTTGGGGATGACATCACTCTTATCTCCTTTACTCCAAATACATGGAGGCCTTGAAATTCCATGTTTCATGACTGTAGCCTGTGCTTTATGATATCAAGGTAGGTCTTTATTGCTCAGCTAGTTCCTCGACGACCGTTGGAGGAAGATGCACGAACATCAAGCCCTTCACAGGTTTGTGTAGGGTTGGGGGTTGCCAGAACCTAAGCAACTCTTTAAGGATTAACCTCTCTGCAGGCACGTGGCCTCTGGTTTTCTGTAGAGGTAGTGAGGAGATGCAAATAAAAAAGGTGCTGATGGCTGGGGAGGTTCGTGGAGCTGAGTCTTGCTGGTTTAGGGCAGCAAAGCCCTTCTGAAGCGTGGTCCTCGCCTTCTGACCTGGTGTAGAAGTCCACTTTGCAAATGAAAAGGTCACCTGTGGCCCAGGGGTCACAATATCCATTTGACCCTTTTCACCTCGAGATGCAAAGGGCTCCTAAGTGGCAATAACTGGCAGTGGGAAGGTGGATTTCTTGTTGACAGAGCTGGGAGAACACGCTTTAATTAAAGGACAGCAGTGACTCTTGAAGACTGAAAGAGGGGGTGTGTCATTTGAAAAAAAACAAACCTGATGTGATACAGTGCAATGAGATGCTTTGGAAAGCTTGGTAAGGGCATCAATTTGACCTGTTTCTGGGTATGAACAAGTACATGGTTTACTTTGCAGCAAATTATATTTCAGGAAAGCTTACTGGCCATGTGTTTAATGATTTTTAAAGTAGCCTGGTAGCTCTTCCTTATTCATGGGTACTCTCTGCTCGATTAATCGTTTCACAATAGTGGAAGATGCTAGGATTTGTCCCACAGACCTTCTGGATTAATATACATAATATAATTAATATGCATTAATATTCATCAATATAATTAATGGACATTAATATACATCAATATAATTAATATACATGAATATGTACTGCACTTTCCCCCCCCTCGAGTTAAGGGGTATTGTGTTCCCTGGAGAAGGTTTGTGGGAATCTTGCAACAGGAGCTTGTCCTGGTTTGGATTGGAACAGAACAACTCTGTTCAGGGATTTGACTTGTCAGCTCCGTCTCTTCTCACTCCCTGCCCCGTCTGCAGTTAACAGCAGATTTTCCCAGGCAGTGGCTGCTCCCAGCAGTGAGAACACCCCATGGTTAGAGTTACTCCCCAGGAGTTAATTTTCATCAGGGGGTTGGGTTTGATGCTGGTTTTGTATGTGTTTGTATATATTCCATTTTTTTATTGTAATTATTTTGATTAAAGCTGCTCTAGTTCCCTTTTCTCATGGCTGAGACTCTCTCCCTTATTCCCTTTCTCTTCCCCTCTGGGGATGGAGGGGGGTTCACAGAGAGCATCTATTACAGGTTTAGTGGATGGCCCTGACCCTAAGCCTTGCAAAGCTAGGGACTGATTGCTGTTGTTAACATAGATTTTTTGGGGTTTAACTTCTTTTATTTAACACTTCTTGAAAACAAAGATGTGCACAGATTTCTTTAATAATCCCACTCCCACGCGTGCCACCCAAACAGCATTCTCACAGAAAAGGCCCAGGAGCAACTCAATTTCATAGCCAATGGAAAAAATCCTAACTTAAAGAATGGCTTTCTCAGGCTCTGTGGGGATGTGGACAACTTAGCTGCTTCAGGAGGATAAGACAAATAGATGTCCAAGGCTGGAGATTAAATCCCACGTGATTACTTTGGAAAATCCAGGGGTGTGTGAACTGGGAACCAAAACTCAGCTGGGTCAGTGGTGAGCAAAGAGATTGTGATCTTCCTTCTGTAGGAGTTCCAGACCCTGCTGTTGATGCTGTAGCTACTGGTTTTGGCAAGGAATCAGCATCTGCATCTTCTCTGACAACGCTGTCGCTTTATGCTTGAAACTTTTGAGTCTGCTGTTTGGTTTTCTGTTTGTTTTGTTGGGTTTTTTGGTCGTTTTTCTTTTTTTTTTCCTTCTAAATCTCAGGTTCCTTTTGGTCAACATGTCCACGTGTGGGTAGGTGTACAGCCAGGTGAGATGGTGCTGTGTACATAAAATGCACATAATGCACCCACATCGTGAGCTTTACACCACCCATGCCTGAGGTCAGCAGCCTGGCACTTTCAGGAATTCAAAATGAAGTAAAAACACAGCGTCCAGGTTGCCCGCACAGCTCTGGTTTTCAGTTGGATTTGCATTTTTATACCGTGCTTAAATGAGAAGCTTCATCTCTGGGGGATTCAGTCCTCATGCAATGCATAGGTGGGTAGGAATGGGTCTTCTGAAATGAAAATGCTGGTCAAGAGCTGAAATAGATTTGGGATTTTAGTCGCCCGTAGGAAGCTTTTGCTATTAGGTTTGTAAGTAGTGTTAACTTTGCTAATCCTCTCCACCTCAGAAGTGCATTTCTGAGCTGAGAAGGCAAAAAGCTTCTTTTACTGGTTAGTTTTGTTTGCATTCTGCTTAACTGAGACAGTTTCCCTCACTTGCAGTACATCTTTGAGAGACAAGGGACCTTAAAAGGGGGAAACTTGGGTCTCTTAGTGGTGAATAAAAAATTACATGTGACAAAAGCTGCTCTCTGCTGATTTTGAGAAGAGATGTAAGGGAGTGGGTCTGCAGCTAGCAGGATACATTTACCTGGAGGTTGGCAATCAGTTCAGAGCCTCAGCAGAGGTCTCTGCTATCTGCTGTGGAGAAATTGGTGGTAGACAGTTCTCATCTGGCAGGGGGGAGTGGTGTCAGACTTGTGTTTCCTCTCGGAGGGGGTTTCATAGGCAGCAGTGAGATGAGCACTGAAACACAGGAGTTGGAGGACCAGGGAAGTGATTTTGATCCCTGCATTCGGCACTGGTGGGGCTGCATCTCGACTGCTGGGTTCAGTTTTGGGCCCCTCACTCTGAGAAGGTCCAGGGAAGGGCAAGGAAGCTGGTGGGTGAGTCTGGAGCTCAAGGCTGGTGAGGAGCAGCTGAGAGAGCTGGGATTGTTTAGCCTGGAGAGAGGGGGGATGCTCAGGGGAGATCATCTCGCTCTCTACAACTCCCTGAAAGGAGGTTGTAGAGAAATGGGGGTCGGTCTATTCAATTGAGTAACGAGTGATAGAACAAGAGGAAGCGGCCTCCAGTTGCACCAAGGGAAGTTTAGATTGGATAATAGGAACAATTTCTTTATGGAAGTGGTTATTGGGCACTGGAACGGCTTGTCCAGGGAAGTGGTGGAGTCCCTATCCCTGGAGGTACTTCAGAGTTATGTGGACATAGTGCTGAGGGACATGGTTTAGTCGAGGACTTGGCAGCATTCTGTTAATGATTGGACTCGATGATCTCGATGGTCTTCTCCAATCTAAGCAACTCTTGTGATTCTGTGGATAATGACACGGGAGGTTTGTCTCCTCCTGCCCCATTTCCTGGTTCTCTTGGAAAGCCTCTGTGCTTCCAGTGCAGCTGGATCACCTTGGCACAGCCTTTTCCACTTTGGATCAATGCAGAAGGCTTTGCCATTGAGCCACCACCTTCTTAAACATCAATCCCTTTTATACTGGAATCAAGAAGCACTTGAACAAGTGCTTTTCGAGGAGGGGAGGGGAAGAAAACAGCTAGAAACTTTAGATGTAAGCAAAGCGTGTTGTTCTTGATGTTTGTTGGGTTTTTTTCTTGGAGAAAGCTTAGCTGGTGTGGCAAGTCTGTATAATATAGATTTTTCCATTACCTGTTTTTCTGCCTGGAAGAACAGATTTTATTTCACCTTCAGGGAGGTAGCTCAGACTGGAGATTCCCATACAGGTTATCTGCATTAAGAAAATTTATATGATCGACCAAAGAGGGTTCTAAAACATAAAGCAGCTCTACCTATTGTTTCTGTATCCCCTTTCCCTTGGCCTTTTTTTGCCACTGGTCATGAATGATGTCCCTGTGTTAGTACATATGGAGAGAAGTGGAGCTACACTTGTAGCTGGTGTCATCTTAGGCACTACTGTACTATAATAAATGACAAATTAAGCCAGTGATAGGTCAGATTAATGCTTTAAGAGGAGGAAAATACTTTTTGTGGTCAAAAGTGACTGAATGCCATAGTCAGGGAAGAGACATAAGGATGGGGAGTGAGTGAGGGGTGTTTTCTGATCTTTTCTTGCCTTTATTTTCACCTTGTAAATTCTTTCCGACAGTAAAAGTGCTTCTATGATCTAGAGAACCTCCTCCTCCTGCCCAGTCTTAAGCATTCCTAAACCAGAATAAAACCTACGTGTGTTGCTGAAATATACTCACCTATGTGAAGGGTTTCTTGATTGTTTCCACAATGTTCTCTCCTTCTCACATCCTCGGGAAGAGGTAGTAGGGAAGAGGTGATCCCTTACTGCTTATTGATCCTGAAACCAGCAAATAAAAACTTAATTGCATTCAGTATCGTGTTCAGAACGCTGGCCTCGCCCACGACGACGGGATCGCGTCCGCAGTGAAGTATCTGATTAAAGCTTTGAGTCATTAACAGAACGTGTCTGGAAACTTCAGAGGACGTGGCAAGTGCCAGACTGCTACGTACATTGAGTTTGTGTGTGTAGATGACGTATCAAGTGTGTATGTGCCGTGTTTCACTGCTTGAACTTGGAAATGCTGTGATATTAGATGGTGTGTGTCCACATCCAGCAACGGAACCCGCTACCAGCCAGGTGGCAAATCACCTTCCTTTCGGTTTCCGAAGCAGACACCTACAGACAAAAGCTTTGTTTAGTGTTGGAGATGAGGAAGAAGTCTAAAAGTATCTCATTTGAAAAGTTTGCTTCAATAGAGAGCAGGTTTCAGCCTGGTTAAGTGCAGGCAAAGGGTTGGAGATATCCCACAGAATCACAGAACCATTTAGGTTGGAAAAGCCCCTTGGGATCATCGTGTCCAACCATTAACCCTACTCTACAAGTTCAC
>WTSP01004903.1:17016-31601 GCA_025331215.1 Actenoides lindsayi | reverse complement strand
TCTTTCTGGTTTATTCTTTTCTGGTTTATTCTTTTCTGGTTTATTCTTTTCTGGTTTATTCTTTTCTGGTTTATTCTTTCTTTTCTATTTTCTTTTCTAATTTTTCCCCAGATGATTTAGTGGTGTAGCTATTTAACAACTTCAAATAGCACTAAAATAAACAGCTGCTCCCAGTACTTCCTAGCTGATACAGCCTATCAGCTCCACGCTTCATGGCAGAGCGATTAGATTCACTTAATTATTGATGGAGTAACTGGGAGACAGTAGGCAAAGGTGTTTCCAAGAATAGCAGGCAGCTAACATCCAGCAGTCTGATGTCTCCTAAATCCCAGAGGCTTTTCAGCAGATTTGTTTTGGGAACTGGAGGTGGGGAAAAAAAAAAAAAGGAATATTTGTGGCTTCTGAGAAGTGCAGGCAATAAATGATGTGATGCTGCTCTGTGTTTTTGCAGTACTCTTTAGATCTTGGGCATCTTCAGGAGCTCCTTTCTAGAGGGACCAAATGAAGAGGACACACTTTCAACTGGGGAAGTGTCCTGGTGAAATAAGAGTTAGCAGTTGAAAGGAAAGCTTCAGGATCTGCCTGGGAAACAAGATTGCTCAAGGCTTGGGAGAAAAATGGTAAAGAAATTGTTAGTTGATGCACGGGCTTCTCTTCTCAGTACTTGTGAATGTTGGAGCCAATGCTTAGCTGGTGAAATACGGCTCCTGGAATCATACACTCTGGCCTTTAAATGATTGCTGTTGGATACTACATGAACAAAACATGCAGGTCAATAAACTGGTTGTTCTTCTCTCCAGTACCACCAGTATGGAGGCCTTGCTCCTGCTGAGCTCCAGCAGGAGCTGGGGATGCTGTCCCTCAGGATGCTGCCTTTCAGATCCCCTCTGTCAGTGTCCTCTGCTGGCTCACCAGGGGTGGTGGCCCTGGGCCAGCTGCTTGTTTTGGACTTTATTCCCCTTGATCTTCATTTTTTTGCTAGGAACAACAGTGCAGTGGAACCGGTAACTACTGGTGGCCATGAGGTGCTCAGCTCTTCTCCTGCAACATGAGGAATCTCGTCGAAATTGCCTTTGTGCTGTCACTAAAACTTATTGTTAGGCATCTGCCCACTTGGGCAGCCCTTCTGGAACAGCTTGCATTTTCAGGCTTTCCCTGCTGAAGCACCTTGTACGTGCCAAGCAGTGAAAGAAGCAGGTCCCACCACGGCCAGTTGACACAGTTGGTGGAGCACTGCTGGAGGCAGCGTTGACAGCCAGTTGGTTTATACCTTTTTTTTTTTTTTTTTTGCCTCGTACAGTGAGATAACCCTTGCTGATACCATGAACCAGATAAAGGCCCAGTTTGACTCGCTCAGTGTTTCAGTGCTGTGGTATTAACTCGGAGTATAAAGCAAAGATACCATAGGCGCCAAGGTGTTGACATTTGCTTTTGGCGTGGCTTGTAGTTCTCCACTACGAGCAGGTGAGGTGGCCTGGAGTCTGTCCAGCTCCCTTTAGCTGACTTGTGTTGGCCAAACAGTGCTGCCTCCTGATGCTGAGTGGTCCTCCTGAAGCTGTACTGGGAGCACATGTCCCATTTGAAATGGCACCAGCTCATAGGAAGCAAATGCCAACTGTGTTTCTCCTTCGGGAGCAGATGTTTGCTGGAATGAAGTCGTGTTGGCCAAACAAATGTAAGAAAAAACCCTAGTTTTGCTTGCAAATTGCTACTGCTAAGGCTTCCCCCACTTTTGTTTTTGTCATCTCCTTTTTCTCCCTCCTCCTCGCCCATGTGGTTCTACTCTTCCGAGTGCTGGGACCACGGCATCGCTCTCTTGGTGGCGGTGTAAAGCGTGTGATGGTCGTGGTGAATTCGTGGCTCAGAGTGGTTGTAGATTGGGTGTGACGCCTTTATCTCAGGTGTTAGAACATACTTGGGAGCCATGAGAGCATCATTTCTTAATTTTAAGCCTCTCAAATTAAAGAAGGAAGTGGTGGATTGGGAGGAAATTCTAAAACTAGAATGCAAAAAACCCGTCCTCATTTTTGTTCCGCTTGTTAGGAAGCCCCTGTTTCTTCTCAACTCAGGGACAGTGCTGCTTCTGCTTCACGTGAGTTTGCTGGTACTTTTTGGAGCGTGAAACTGGGTGTGATTCTGCTCAACTTTGGCACTGAAAAGCAGAAAGAGTAAGCAGAGCCCACCCGAGTGCCTGTGCAGCGCGACCGCGTTCCTGGGGGGCCCGTCGTGGTCTTCCAGGCTGGTGGGAGAAGGTGGGCAGAAGGAAACCCGACCAATGCTTTGTTGAATCGGCCAAATTTAAGCAGCCCTCTTTGTCTCAGAAACAACACACAAAGCCCAGGATAGTGTTGGGTTTTTTTTTTCTTCTGTTGTGGCCACCAAGAGGGAATTCAGGTGCAAAGCACCTGCTGCCCAAGCCGCCTCAAAGGGTGGGACTCTGGGTGGTTACTCAGCTACTGTGCTGGTGGAAAAGGCTTGGCTTTAGAAATCATTACCAGCTTACTCGCTCAGACCTGCAAAAATGCATGAAAGCAGCTGAAAAACCTCCACCTCCAATGTATTGGTCGTAGCAGGATTATTGTCAGGGTCGTTACCTGGAGTATTGTGTCCAGTTCCGGGCTCCCCAGTTCAAGAGGGACAGGGAAATACTGGAGAGAGTCCAAGGGAGGCTACGAGGATGAGGAAGGGGCTGGAAGAGCTGCCTTATGAGGAAAGGCTGAGAGCCCTGGGGCTGTTTAGTCTGGAGAGGAGAAGCCTGAGAGGGGATCTAATTAATGTCTATAAATCCATCAGGGCTGGGTGTCAAGAAGGCAGGGACAACCTCACTGCACTCCTGCCTTGTGATAGGATGAGAGGCAATGGATTCAAGCTCCAGTACAAGAAGTTCCACCTCAACATGAGGAAGAACTTCTTGACTGTCAGAGTTGTTGAGCACTGGAACAGACTGCCCAGAGAGGCTGTGGAGTCTCCTTCTCTGGAGCCTTTCCAGACCTGTCTGGATGCATTTCTGAGTGATCTGCTCTAGTTGTGTCCTGCTCTGGCAGGGGGGGTTGGACTTGGTTATCTTCAGAGGTCCCTTCCAACCCCTACCATTCTGTGAGTCTGTGATCTGACCCTTTCAACTGTGATTGCTTATTATTTCTCCCTAGGAGACAGGTAGGAAATGGTATTTTATTGTCAGGAGTAAGAACGTTGCCCAAAGACCTAGCATGGGAAAATGTGTTTGTCTTCAGTGCCACATAAACGTGAACTTGATCCCACCTAAGACAGATGCTTCTTGACAATTGAAAGTGGTAGTGCTCTAGTAAAGGAGGTTTTCCCAAGGAAAAAAAAAAGTTTAGGATTATGAAAAAATATTGTAATTTTTAGGAGAGAAAGCCCTGCAAACTGTGGTGCAAGACGGGCACTGTCTGAGCTCCGTGGCATTCATCACACAGGAAGGAACAGATGGACCCAGTGCATGTAATTCTCAGCAGCTTTGGCAGGGAGGTTGCTCTGTGCCCACCTTTGGAGAAGAGAGCTGTGTCTTCTCGATTAGTTCCAGTAAACTTGAAGGTCACTGGGTGTCACCAGACTGAGGCAGGGCTAAACTGGTAAGTAAAAGCACTTTTCCCAGCTCTGGGGCAGCCTGAGTAGCTGTCCTACAGCAGTGGTGTATGCAGTGGCCAGCTGAGCCTCTCGGAAGCCTGGAGTTAAATGATCTGAGCCGTAAGTGGTTCCCCTTCCTCCTAGGAGGCGTGCAACAAGCTCTTCCCTCCTGGCACAATGCTTTCCTTCGGGGGAGCTGCACACTAAGCATAAACTACACCCTGAGTAGGACATGAGTGCTAGGTGGAGGTCCCTTAAGATGCGTGTGGATGTGTGGCGCTGTGTGTAGCCAAGCCCTAGCACCAATTAGGGCATTAAGTACCCTGAAAAAGAAAGGATTTGCCAGAAGGTGTGTAAGGGAGGAAATCCCAATATAAGCTGGGATTTTCCAGTCTGCTGAGCCTTGTACTTCCAGACTTATCATTACAGAGCTAAAAAGATTTCTTGAAGGTGTGTTAAAAGAGAGAGAAATACCCTTCAGAGACACTTGGTTGCTGCCTCTTCCCCTTCCCTGTGCTGATTTTAAGGCGCCGTTGTAAATAGTTGAGTTCCTGATGATGAAGTTCCCAAAACTATCTGGGCAGGTGATTTTAAGGCTGAGATTATGGAGCGTAGTAGGTTTCTGTAGAGAAAACAAGAAGGTTTTGGACTCTGGGTCCTTTCATTTCCACCCCAGGTTGGCCTTGCCCTACAAAGGGCACGATTGAGCCTGATGTGCGTGACTGGTGGTTGAGCAGGATTTGGTTACTAAGCTTTAGGAGGGAAGCATTATAGGTCACACTCCTCATGGAAAACAACTTGGGTACGCTTTCTTTTGTCTTTGGGTAGGTGCCAAGATGCAGAGAGTGAGAGAGGTGATTGCTTGTTGAGAAAAATGAATGGCTTTTGCATAGGGAACAGGGGAACCCTCCCAAAACTCTACGTATGTTTGCATGGGGAAACTACACGCTCAGGATTCCTACCCTGTTGTCCCTGGCCCTTCTCAAAGCAATTCTTTGTGGTAGCCTCTTGTGCTCCTTCTTTAGATGGCAGTGCTATGTGGTAGGCACTATATATTTTATATATATATATCTCTCTCTCCTCTCTATATGTTCTTTATGCATCCAGCTGAATTCTAGATGTTAAAAATATCTGTCTTCCTGGGGAGCTTCAGACTGGCTGAGAGTTAGAGCTAGACGGGAAGGTAGACTCTTAGAATGGATTGGGTTGGAAGGGACCTCTAAAGGTCATCTAGTCCAACCTCGCTGCAATAAACAGGGACATCTCCAACTAGGGCAGGAGTCAGCTTGGCTGATTACCTAGCTGGGGATGGGAGCAGTGATCTGGGGGAGAAGAATAGTCTCAGATGCCTTTCTTTTCACCCACTACTGCTCTTTGTCAAAGTTCTGTGTTAAGTGGAAACCTGAAACAGCATTGCCTTAGAACATCAGTCAGGAAAGGTGTTGTGAGCATACGTCCTTGTCCCTTAATGCCATTTTAACCTGATAAGACAGCTTAGATACTGTTAGACTGCATACAGCACAGGAGGCCAAACTCATCGTGCTGGCAGCGCGTGCCAGGGTGAGGCGAGTTCTTGGGAGTATTTCAGGTTAATCACAGAAGTACTGAGGCTGGAAACGACCTCTGAGTTCATCAAGCCTGGCAATGATCCTTACGCTTGGGTTTTTATGGGTCCCTGTTAGAGGAGATGTGGATGTGGTGTTTGTGCACAGAAGTCTTTGGTCTATCTGAAGGTTGTGTGCTGGTTACTCCTGCAGAAACCTCTGAATCCTAGACTTATAGAATGGTAGGGGTTGGAAGGGACCTCTGGAGATCAGTGAATACATGGGCCTGAGCTGACACACGCTCCAGGCACCAGGTGGGGATTGAAAGACAGCTAGAATAGAGTTAATGAATCTGGGGAGGGAATCTGTTTGAGGAGGATCAGCATGGAATGGGCTCTTCTTCCCAGAAGAAGCTAGGAAAATGTGAAAGCCAGTAAAAGCCCACTCTTGTAATTGGAGCCCTGGGACCTAAAACCTGGGAGGTAGTGTAATTTGTAACTTGCTAGAGAACTTGGAGTCAACGTAGAGCAAGCCAAGAAGGGGGATTGAATTATCTATGAAGCTGCCTGCATGAAATGATCCCTTTCTCCTTTTAAAAAAAATTACGTAATAAACATATGTTAAAAGTATCATTTTTCTTCAATTCTTGAAACATCAGTGGCTAAAACAAATCACTTCAAGGTTCTCAGGGAGACAGTATTGCTGTGGGTCTGCTCTTTCGCTTAGCTGAACTTGTTCTGTTGAAGAAAGCAGTGAAGCCAGGGAGCTTGGGAAATAAATGTGAAGCCAGAATTCTCTTCGTGCCTGTCGAGAGAAATGGTTGCTCTTTTAGGCTGTACAAAAGTGTCTAAGAGCATCAACTGTGCATTTGCCATCCGAAGAGATTGGCAGTTAATAGCTTGCGAGCTTGGACTTGGAAGAGGCGCAGAGGTAATGAGGTGACGTTGCCCGTCTCTGCTGACCGTGGGATGTCTTCTGAGCTGTGCTCACAGCTCGTGTTTCCTGTAGTGTGGCTGAAGACAGAAGGTAGTTCAGATGTGTTTCTGAGCCCCAAACTGACATTTATGGGCTCCTCCTAATAAGGTTTAGAGCAACAATGCTGAGATTGAAACAAGTATTTCAGTCATGTACGTGTTTTCAAGTCAGGGTCAGCGGAAGGATGCTGTACTGCTTTTCTCTTCAAGGCTGGCAGAGCTGCTTAAAAAATATTTTCATAAATTATTTTTAAAAACTGTTTTCATAGTGCCTGATCCCCTTGTTCTGCTGGGGCACCTGGTGAAGATGAGCGAGGATTTGAAACTCTTCCTCTATCCGTCCTCTTGTTCCTCTGCCCGCTGAAACCCAAGGGGTGCTGTTGGTCTGAGTTCCCTGGATGAACAATTCAGAAAAACAGTGTCCATCTGGTGTTTGTGGAAAAGTTGGATGGGAAAATGCTGATTTAAGCACGGTCAGAAAGATGGATGAACTTTGTTTTGCAAGAGCAGCACACCCTTGGGTCTGCAGCTGCCCAAGGAAGATTTACACCCCAGCTAAGTCTTGGCCAGCGACCTATTGATGTTTTTGCTACTTGCCATCGGGTGCACAGTGAGTACTGTGCCTGGGCAGGTGGGTGGGTTGCTCAGACTGGGGATGGAAATGTTGCTTTTTGCACCTCCAGATTAGATACCAGCAAGGGCCAGTGGGTTTTACCTGTCGGACAGGGCACACGGTGCAGCCCCAGTCTCTGGCAGAGGAAGCTTGCTGAAGAGTGGTCTATAACCTACAAGGCCTCCAATTTGGAGGTGTCTCTCTGGTTTTTCCAGCACTTTGCTTCCGTGCCATTGGATAAAGTGCAGTGAATTCTGGTACTTTTAATACTTCCCATGCGCAGCCCTGGAGTGGGCTACCAAGGAGTCTCAAACTCGGCATGACGCTAAAGCTTCGTGCGGTGACTTGAAGAGCAGAAAGTGATTCTGGTGCTTTTGCTGAGATCCCACTGCAGTTAAGTGGGAAGTTCCTTCATGTTTTCAAATGACAGACTGCTTTTAATTGCCATTTGCCATCAATTTCTTCTTATTTTTTTTTCCCCACCCAATTTTTTCGACCACTCTCTCCTTTATACCTTTGGACCATCTCCTTTGGACCACTCTCCCTTTATATGGGATGGCCAAATACTATCAACCTGGGGCTGCCTAACGACTGGAAGATGCCAGTGCTCTGAGGCTTGATCATCTCCTCTGCATGGCTATGGGAAAGGCTCGGAAGCAGAAGCTCCCAGAAGAATGTCAATTCACGGGTGTTAATTTTGCCATCTTGAAACCATTCTGCGCACAACAGCTCAGCTCGCTCCGGGTAGCACGAAGAGATGCAGTTCAGTGAGCCTGCTCTGTGAAAAGGTCACACAAATCGGCGTGAGTTTTCCCTGCATAGTAAAGAAGCAGGAAAACCTGCAGCAGTGCCAAGCTGTTGCCTGCCTGCACCCTTGGTAGGCGGTGGTAGGGGTACCACTTGGCTTTGTTAGATTGGTGGCTCCCACTGGAATTCTCTGCGGGTTTTATCCGTCCCAGCGTTGCAGTTTCCCCAGGACATCAAGCAAATGTTCTGTTTCTGGGAGTAGTTAGAAGTCTGATGTAGCCTTGTGTTTGAGATTCCTTTTGCTCAAGCGGTTAACTCTGCAGGCACTACCTACCACTTGTCTCTTCTTCCGTGGGGACCGCGTTTACGCTTTAAGAAAATGCAGCTTGGATTTCGTTGTAGCTTGATTTGAGGGATTTTGTAGGAGTTTGGATTTTTAGGACTCTGGAAATGGCATGACACAGCAGGAAGCTGTGGTTTACTTAGCCTGTCACAGCGCTGTTGAGATCAGGCACCCACTTGGAAGGCTTTCATATTCATTCCTCGGTGAGCGGTGCACGTAGGGGTTTGCCCGTTGCTTTCTGAAAGGGGATTGGTACCACTTAAAGCAGGGCTGTTGTCTACTCAGCCTGCTCCAGTGGCTTGCAAGCCACATTGTAGATGGAAATTCTTGCCTTTCCTCCGGTGCCGAGGGATTTCGTCCTGTCCTTTTAGCTTTGGAGATATCGATTCGATATTAGACGACGTGAAACCCAGGGTGAACCTGCAGCCAGCCTGGCCGGTGCTGGGTGAGAGCAGTTTGGAGTCCACGTGGGCATCGTTCCTTCTGCCGGAGTTTCTGTGGAGCTCTGCAGTTCTCACTTGACTTGGCGACTGTTGTCTGCGTGGCCAAAGCCAGCTCTCCTTGCCCGGCCCCCGTCCCGCTGGCATCCCAACGACAGAAAGCTTACAAAAACGAAACGTTCGCCAGACCACCTCCTTTCCTGGGAATTTCTGCAAGCTCCAAATTTATTTCCTGATTTCTTCTCACGGTAGAGAAGCTCAAGGCCAGATTCCCGTCCAGGAAACTTGACTTCCCCCTTAGAAGGAGATCTGGTGGGCGAGGAGCTGAGGTGTTGGCTGGGCATTGTGGGGTGAGAGAAGCCAACTGCAGCCCTGGCTGCGGCAGGGGGAGAGGAGGACGCTTGGTCCAGCTTGGGCTCTCCAGCACAAAGAAGACCTTGAGGTACTACGTTCTTAGGGGATGGCTGGACCAGTGAGAGAAGAGGAGAAGCTGGGGGAAGTGGCTCTTTTCAGCCTTGAGAAGGTGAAGGGTGGAGAAGGATACAGAGAAGGAAAGAGAGAGATACAGAGATGCACTTTTTTCTTAGGTGAGCATTAGTATCTTGTTGCCTGCTTTTACAGCAGGCTTTTGAGAGAGTAGGAGAATAAAATTCTTGCCTTACAGGGGTAAGGCAAAGGGGATGCACACACTATTTTTTTACACCAATATAATTGCTAGAAGTTTATTTTGCTCCCTTCCAAGTAAGGCAGCCTAAATCCCACGGCATCGCAGCACCTTGGAACCTTCCTCCCTTCTTCTGCTCTTGACATCCCCTTTCTGCCATGAGAGAGAGAATTTCCATTGGCATTCTGGGACAGCCTGCACAGCTTCAGTGCTTCCAGGGCTCCTTCTGGGTCTGTGCTGTGTCCAGTCTGGGACTAGCTAGCAACAGGCATCCCAAGGGGAGGAATGCATCTCGTCTGAGGAGGCTGCAGTACCGTAAAGGGGTGTTTTCACACACTGCAGCCATTTCCCACAGTTTCCATTGCTGTAGGCTGTTGCTTCTGATGAAAAGCAAACAGAATGGTCTGGGAGCTGAGGAATGTAGTCTGAAGCACAGTCAGCACACGGTCTCCACTGGAGTGTACAGCGCAGCTGGAGGCAGAAAGGGAGCTGTGCAGTACCTGTGCAAAAGGGGGTCTCCAAGCGTGATGCCCAGCGCTCCTCAGTGTCAAAGCCACACTCTGCAGAAGCTTTCAGAGCTTTAAGGACCCGGAGGAGTAACCCACTTCAGTGGCTGGATGCTTTACCCTGACAGCAAATTGAAGTGATTCCTTGAGGACTTATTCAGAGCAAGTCTCAACCCTGAACCTGGAGTAAAGCTGTCTTCCAGTCGTGAGCGAGGGCATGGAAAGATTCGCTGCCGGGGAGCCTTCCCAACTTTCTTAGTGAAGAAGACAGTGGCTGTCGTAGGGGACAGGGACTTGCTGGAAGCACGCTGAGCGAGCTCAGTGAGCCTCTCACGGGGGTTTGTATGCTGTGAGGATGACTGTGATAACGCTGCGTTGTATGTAGCATGATGCAATGTAGCTTGATGTAATTGTAGGTAGCATGATGCTGCAGCTTCTCCCTCCTGCTGCCTGCCCGTTGCTCAGGCCTTCCCGTTCCTCTCTCTACACCCCCTCTTTCCTCCAGTTTGTGGCTTCACTCCCCCTTGCCAACCTGCCTGCTGCATTTGCTCATGAAGTGAAATGTGTGCAGAACAAACCAAAAAAAAAGAAGTCTGGTTTGGATGTGACTTGACAACTCTTCTAGAGCGCGTGACGCGCGGTTCCAAACGCTGGTGTTGATGGTTAGCACTTGTTCATCGCACCCCCAAGTAATCCTCTGGTTCTCACGCTGGAGAAAGAGCCTTTTTGGAGGCAGTTTTTGCACGGCAGAGTCTCTTGCCCTATGCAGCATCTAGGAATGTTTCCTTGGCTCGTGCTGCCAACACTGCGGAAGCTCTGCTGCGTTCTTTATCCTGCCTTCTGTCAAAATGCCTTACGGTGCTTTCACATAAAAACTACTTAGTCTTTTTTTTGCTCTGAGCAACCAGTGAACCATCAACCAAGTCACTCTCACAGCAGCCAGTCACCTCTTGTGAAGAATTAACAATGAGGTGGGTTTTTTTTGGTTTTTCTTTTGAGGAAACCCTGTAATATTTTACCTAGATGCAAAAAATAACTTTGTGCACAAAGAGATTGTTGTCGGTGCTACAAGGACCCGTCCATCCTTCCCTGGGGAGAAGGGAAGACAATCAAATGAAACTGTAAAAGGAAACTGTATTGTCAGGGGAACTTTAAATAGCCTTTGAGGGCTGGGGAATCCAGGTAAACCTGCCTTGTTACCTCAGATATCACACAAGGACCAGATTTTGTTGGGGGAATCACCAAGGTTCAGGTGAGTTTTCGTGGTCAGGGTACCCAACCAGGAGTGGCAAGAGCTTTTTGAGACTCAGGGGTGCCCCAAGACCTGCAGAATCTTCCTGATGGATATCATTAATCTGCCTGCATGGTCTTGCAGAAAGCTGCTTGTGGATGAACCCCACAGACTTGGGTCATTCGTGCAGCTCAAGGTGAGATGGGTGAGACTGCCATGAGCCTAGTTTCTGGGTGATAATGGGATGGATGTTTCTGAGCTATCTGGGCTATCTCCCCTTGGTCCCGTTGGGAGATGCTGTGGCCATGTGCACGGCCATGGAGGTCAGGAGAAAGAGGTGTGTGTGGTTCTGACTGCTTCTCCTCCCCTGCATTTTGGTAAAAGAAGGGATTTTTTGGTTGTATTAACCAGAGGAGATGTTAGAGTTTAGTCATGGGCCCTGACTTTGTGAATGCCATGTGAGCTCCCAGCAGGACCATCTGGGCTTACATGACAAGGAATTCCAGGAGACAGGAGTACTCCGTGCTCAGTATGTTTAGGAGTATTTCCCTCGTGACCTGTAGCACTTCGCGTGTTGGTCGTGGTATTTGGAAACCTCGTGGGAGGTTGCAGAGGTTCCCAAGCATCGTCTGCTTGGGATGGACAAAGTGTTCCAGGGTGCAGCTGCCACAGCGACGAGCAACCTCCACGTAGGGCTGAAGTAGGGGAAAACAGAACCAACAATAGATGGCTCTGAGGTGGGGAGAGTTTGTGCTTTCTAGCAGCCTGTCTCTGTATATGCATCTATAAAATCCCATTTTAATTAGGGCACGAGCAGAAAAGGGAATGTGTGCTCAGGTCCAGGCGATCCTTCTCTGGCAGGGGGGTTGGACCAGATCTTTAGAGGTCCCTTCCAACCCCCCCACCATTCTGTGATTCAATTCTGAAGAGGAGTTAACGCCTTGGAGACGTCTGGGAGGTTGAGTCAGTAATAAGTAACACTTATGAAGTCATGAATTGTTTTCGGGAGGGGAGGGCATGTCCAGTTTGGAGATCTGTGCTGAGAAAGTGGCCGGTTGCACCAGTGCAGTTGCAAAGCGTGGCATTCCAGAGCATGAAATTGCCAAGCCAGTCACCAAAACCCAGAGCGCATCTTCTCGGCCGCGTGTGAAATAAATGCCGTCGTTCTTCCGCAGCTCGTGAGGAGCGGAGGAGGGATGGGGGCCTGCTCTCCACTCTGGCACGTCTGTTCCCAGAGCTGCTTCTGGACTTGTCACTGGTGCAGCCACGACAGGCCCTACTAAACTGGTCCAGTAAAAGGGGTAGCTATGCACTGGGGGACACATTTTTCCCATAAGCTCTAGACCTTTAATCTTAGTAACTATAAACAGATGGGGACCGGGAAAAATCTTTCCATTTTCCTTTTTTTCTTTTCCCCTTTAAGTGTGGGAAGAGAAGTCTCGCTCCTTAACCTTGGCACAACCACATATTAATCTCATTTCCTACTCGTTGTGACCTAGTGATTTGGAAATTGCAGCTATGCTTAGTTTGATTTCTTTTTTTCTTCCTATGATTTCTGTAACGTTTTGGTTGTTTTCCCCTCTTCTTGGTTTTGGTTCGGTGCTGGGCCATTAAACTTCAGTCCCAAAGAGGAGCTGGAGGGCACAGAGCTCGTTGGCTTTTCAGCTCATTGTAGATCAGAAGGGTTACATGAAAACTAGGGCTCTCACCTATTGTTCCTTCCCCACCTTGGGAGGCTTTGGCCAGTTTTCTCCTTACCCTGGCCCGCAGGATATATACTCTTTAGAGAGCTTAGCATAATAATACTCCTTTTTTTTTCCCCCAGCTGATTCAGAAAGCTGTTCCATCCTCTCTTCCCTGCTGCTGCTGCCATCCTTGGTGCAGTATTTTGGGTCAGCACAGGCATACTGGCTTGTTGGGAGGCAGGAGGTACAATCCAGCTCTTGCATCTGAGATGGGAGAGCCAGTAGATCCATCCTCAGCCGTGTGTCTATTTTTTTCTCTTGTCTTTTAGCACTTAATTGGGGAAAAAAAAAAAAAAGATAGAAAGACATTTCTGGTGTGTATTCCTGTAAGAAATGCCCTAAGTTGCAGTTAAGCCGGCAGGCAAAATGGCAGTAGTTTTTGTGACCAGCGGCTGCCTCTCTCTTTGCTTTAAAGCCTTTAAAAGCAAATTGTCCTGGTTTGAGTGGATTTTTGTCCTGGTTTTGTGTGCCACTTCGCATCTCAAGAGATATTTTAGCTTTCCTTAGCTGAAATGTTCTGGGAAAGCCAGGAACTTGTGCTGCTTTAAATTAAATAATAATAATAATTATTTATTATTCTTTATTAACCAGTGAGGTTATGGGTTATGGTAGGCAGTTGACACAAATATCTATTTTTTTAGGGGCAAAACCCCAGAGGTGCACACTTCTCCAAAGAGGTGTCTTATATTTTTTTTCTGAGATGTCTTCAGTTTGCTGGAGGTTCCACAAAAAAGATGTTTTGTTTGAAGCGTAACGCGTCGTACGACTTTGATTAAGACAATACCTTGAACTCCCTGTTCACACAGCACAACCTCTTTTCCCAGGCCTGTGTTTAATTGCTGCAAATCCAGCAGTTCCCACGCCTTGTGACCAATTCTTTCCACTAAAATTGCTGAATCTTGGAATTCCAGCCATCAAAAATTGCATCTGTGAAAGCAATGAACTTTCCTTCATAATAAATCCTGAGTGATTTGAGAGTGCTCCCTCATTTTCCCTCTTCTACCTTTTTCTGGGTTGGGGTTTGGGTTTATTCTTTGTGGGTTGGTTTTTGGTGTGGTTTTTTGTTGGTTGGTTTGGGTTTTTTTGGTTGATTTAGTTGGGTTTTTGTTTTGTTTATTTTGTGTGGGCTTTTTCTTTGTTTTGGTTTTACCTTTCTCTTTGCCCCTTTCTCTTTGCCCCTTTCTCTTTGCCCCTTTCTCTTTGCCTTTTTTTCTATCCCATATGCAACCAATATTATTTTTTTTCGTTTTTTGCCTTTTTTTTAACCTTTGTTTTTACCTTTTTTTTTTTTCCCCCTATCCCATCTGCAACCAATACTATGTTTTCTGAAGACTTTATCACTTTGCTTCGAAGGACAACGTCACCTCAAATACAGTTGCTGGTCTGTTACCCCGTTTGCAATAGAAGGGCTCAAGACTTCGCATGAGCAAAACGTAATTCTATAGGACTTGTGAAAGTCATACTGGGGATATTTGCCATTATGAAATTCTTGTGACCAGGGTGTTTGACCCAAGTGTGCTGCTGCTGTGTTGTAAGGAAGCAAACTGCCTTGGCTGTGCTGCAGTGGCTACGCCCGAAGGAAAGCGAGTTTAAGGGACCACAAAAATTGTGACCAGCTAAATGACATTTCAGTGTTGCTTTGGTTTTTTTTAGTCATTTTTTAATAGAAAGGTTATTTTAAGAACGTGATAGATGGTAACTTAGGTTACTTCTCCACATCCACATAGTGTGTATGGATATATACATACTGCAAAATTCAGCAGCTTGGTAGGTCCCAAAGGCTCTAAACCTCACAGTTCAATGGATGGCTCGTTCCTCCAGAGCATATGTATCAAAGAAAGGAAAAACATAGGAAAATTGGCCTGTTTCAGAGAAACACAGTGGTGTGGGGATATGCTTGTTCTTTCTGTGAAGTAAAACAAGACATCCCTAAGAGGTTATTCTCTCATGTATAGATTTTTTCTTCTTCCGTGCTTTTTTTTTTTCCTTCTCCCTTAAATTAAATAAGATCAAGTTGAGATTTCTAAAATTCTTATTGGCAATCTTTTTCCCAGAGGTGGAGGAAGTGTTTGAGTGAGTTTCCAATGAACAAAAAAGCACCTTGCTCGTATCAATTAGCTAATCATAGAATTATAGAATGGTGGGGGTTGGAAGGGACCTCTGGAGATCGTCGAGTCCAACCCCCCTGCC
>WTSP01004902.1:20963-31315 GCA_025331215.1 Actenoides lindsayi | reverse complement strand
AGAATCCAGCTCCTGAACACAGCTCCCGGCTGCTGCGGGGCCCAGGCTGGGACTGCCCTGGTGCCTGCTCCACAGCACCAGTGGTGATGGTGATGGAATTCCCATCAGGGGGTTGGGTTCCATACTGGTCTTGTATATATTTGTATATATTCCATTTTATAATCATTAATTTAATTTTCATTAAAGCTGTTCTAGTTTCCTTTTCTAATTGCTGAGTCTCTCTCCTTTATTCCCTTTCTCTTCCCCTTTGGGGAGGGAGGGGGGTTAACAGAGCACGTCTGTTACAGGTCTAAGGGGCTGCCCTGACCCTAAACCGTGACACCAGCCAACCCCCTTCGCTGCTTTCCGTACGGTTTACCCAAGGCAATACAGTGTGACCGTTGCCTGTAACACTAAATCTGGTTCTGGATTATCTGAGATAAACAGGCAGTGTTTGTAAAGTCTCAGCAGCGAGCCGCGTGAGCGCCTGGCCCGTCTCGGGCCGGGGAGCGGCAAAGCAGGGCAGCGGCGAGAGGCAGCAGGCTGCCAACGCCATCAGCCGCGGCTTGTCGAGCTGCCTTTGGAGAGAGACAAGCTAGGGGGCTTTGGAGAGAGACAGCTATGGAGGCTGGCCTGTCATCACGTCCCAGGATAGCTGTGAAGGCACTGGAATGGCTCAGCCCATCGGGAGAAGGCCGCTGCCTGACGCGGGGAGCTGGGGGAACGGGTCTGTACACGCTCAGCAAGCGGGCAGCCACGGCACAACTCACCTCTACCAGCCTAAGTGCTAGAACACAAAAAATCCACCTCTCCCCAAGCTGTCTCTAGCAATTGTTCCATCTGCAGGACAGTTAATTAGTTCAGGGTCTAGAATTTGGTGAAACACGATCTACCACCTTGAAGTGTTTCTGCCCTTTTCCTTGAGCACGGATCAAATGGCTTTGCAGCGTGACACGTGGACACACTGCTTTGGTGGTTTCCAGCAGTAGCTACAAAAAAAAAAAAAGGTGATGGCACTGTACGACTGTGCAGGCACAAAGGGCAGCTTCTCCTCCTCACAAGGGAGCTGAAAACTCGGTCCTGTATTATTGGCCTTAACAGAGAGGGCATTCATTCATCTCATTTGGAGACAGCCATTATCTGGTACTTCAAGGAAACGGAGCCTCTGCCTTCCACAGGGGTAAAGGGCACTGCCAATTAAGGAAGTTAAGCACAGGATTGCTTTCCTGATCCTGGCTTGGCTGCTTTACTAACCATCAGCCTCTACAACTTCACATACACTGAAGAAACAGCTTCCTTACTGCTGCAAGAAAATGGCTGGAGACATCAGCCTTGCTCCTTAGCTAGTGCTCCAAGCCATGCACAAGAACACTGCCACTTTTCTGATAATGATGCCATAAACAAGGACTAACATAAACCAAAATTAAAGATAAGCTACAACTTACCTGTCAGTGGCTATTGGAACAATGCTGGCAGACTGTAATTACTTTATTCCCTTTTTACGATCAATTTTGGTTTTATTATCTAACCACAGTACCAGCATAAAACTGAGAAAACGCTTTGCATTTGAATTATGTGAACAAGGGTATTTAAAACCACTTCTGCAACTCACAATCCAACAAGAGGGATGGTCTTTAAAAACACCACTCAGCGTGACAAATGCCGGTGTTAATTTTTCTCTCCCGCTCTCGGCAGCAGAGGGTCCCAAGGCCAGTTACAGTGATGCAGTGAGCAGCAAGCAGGAGGCTGAGCTTTGGGAGGCGTGTTAAAGAGTAGAAATGATCGTTGGGGAACCCACATAAGCCAGACCTGGACATACCTTTTCAAGTAGGTAGATACGTAGGTAGTGGGTGTGCCAGAATGGGGAGTTTCGTTTCCCTTCGCTTCATCCCTCCACGGCTGCCGGGTGTAAGAGCCGCTCCGCACGAGGTTAACAGCCGATTCTCTACGGCAGGAGAGGACACAAGGTTTGTTGAGAAAAACCTGGGAGTCAGCTTTGGGCTCTTTTACAGTTCCACAACACAAATCCTGCCCTTGCACCTACGTGCACCGCTGCTGACGGGTGACACGGCTCACCGAAAAGCCATCAGGTTCTGCTGCCACCAGCTGTACTACTAAAGAATCACCAGCTGAGGTGATGTTCTTGCATAAAGAGGAACAAGACCCTTTTTAGGCAGAAAACTTGCAATCGAAATTCCAATTGTCCGTAAAAGTAATTTAGTATATTAAATGACATCATCTGATATTCTCTCTGCCGTCTTGTAACAAGCAACGTGGCACCAATGGGCAGACAGAGCAATGGCAGGGCAAGATTTCATTCTCTGAGGTACCCAGGCAAAGCAATTCAGCGTGGCAAGTCATTCCCTATACTTAGCAGCAGAAAACAAACAAAATATTGTTTGTTGAGGATAGGGAGGCTCTACAGAGAGACTTGGATAGATGGGGTCGATGGGCCGATGGTAACGGTATGAGCTTCAACAAGGTCACGTGCCGGGTCCTGCACTTGGGCCACGACAACCCCTGCAATGCTCCAGGCTTGGGGAAGTGTGGCTGGAAAGATGTCTGGTAGAAAAGGACCTGAGGGTTCCAAAAGACAAGTGGCTGAATGTGAGCCAGCAGTGTGCCCCGGTGGCCAAGAAAGCCAATGGCATCCCAGCTTCTGTTAGAAACAGTGTGAGCTGCAGAAGCAGGGAGGTGATTGTCCCCCTGTACCCAGCACTGGTGAGGCCACACCTTGAGTGTCCAGTTTTGGGCACCTCAGTCCAAGAGAGACATTGAGGGGCTGGAGAGAGTGCAGAGGAGGCAACAAAGCTGGTGAAGGGCCTGGAGAATAAATCATATGAAGAGCGATTGAAGGAGCTGGGTCTGTTTAGTTTGAGGAAGAGGAGGCTGAGGGGAGACCTCATCACTCCCTACAACCACCTGAAAGGACACTGTAGAGAGGTTGGTGCTGGGCTCTTCTCACAGGTAATTAGTGACAGCACAAGAGGGAATGGATTCAAGCTGCAACAGGGGAGGTTTAGACTGGACATCATGGAAAAAAATGTTCACAGCAAGAGTAGTCAGAGACTGGAACAGGCTGCCCAGGGAGGGGGTGGAGTCACCATCCCTGGAGGTGTTTAAGGGTTGTTCTTAGATGTGGTGTTGGGGGACGTGGTTTAGGGGTGAACTCTGTAGAGCAGGGTTAATGGTTGGACTCGATGACCCCAAGGGCCTTTCCCAACCTGAACGATTCTACAATCTGGCAATATCTAAAACTACTTGACAAGTCATCAAGAAATTACTAGTAGTCCCATTTATCATCGTTAGCTGGAGTCAGGGCTCCTTTTCCTAAGGCACACTTTGGCAGAAGGTCCTTCTCTTGGATGGGGCCTCGAGCTTGTGATGCAACAAACAGAAACCCAGTCACTGATCAGCCTGCAATTAATTTTCATTTTTCAACTGCCGTGTCCACGCTGATGCCCCTTCAGACACCTGGGGGTGAAGCTGTTTTGGAAGGAAAGAATATTGGGAAAATCTGCAGCACACAGTGTGTCTGGGCACCATCTGTTGGCAGAGGCCAGTTCTGCTCATTCCCTACTTCACCCAGCAAAGGACACTTCCCAGCAGGCAGCTGGATGTGCCACTCGACACGAGCTGCTTGCCAAAAGCGCTCAAGCTTATCAGCAGACACAAACTGTCTGCTGAACTCCAAATCACAGGGACTGGCTGAGATTAAGCAAGAACGCAGCAGGGAGGTTCCAGCAAAAGATCAGCAAAGAATCTCCAACTGTGCTGAAATTCTCTCGGGGTGTTCATCTGCCGTGACTTCTTCACAACACTCACAGTCCACAATGCCTTCTCTGTACGTGCCTTCCTGCCACGACTGAGGAAGAGGCTGGAAACGAGGCTAAGCTCAAATTTTACTCTTTCTAGCACTAGAACCTGTTTGTAGGGATTAGCTCCCTGACTAAACCATGAGAGGCTAGATATTTGTCCCATTTGTACCGTGGTTCTGGCCAGGGGCAACTTCAGACGTTCACCGTAAAAACAACCCCTGCAATGGAAACGGTTCCACTCAACCAGAGTCACAAACTTCAGTGAATCAAAAAGGGCCAGATGTGGGAACAAAGGGATGGAAGGTGACTGTTGAGTAAGTGACAGAAGTACGAGTGTAGGTGCCAGCTCTAAAATGAGGCACTTGCATGTAAAGGGAAAATGTATGCACCAGTCTCGTGTCCTGGCTGGAGACCACAGACGTGTGAACACGGGGGTGGAGAAACCAGCCTGCTGCCCTGCTCACCTCACTGAAAAGCAACGCACCAGAACTTTTACAGATCAGAGACAGCTCTCCATCCTGTGAATTCCTGTGTGCTTGGGACTGCTGAGAAAATAGACGAAGCACGAATACAGAAAAATGATATTCCAGAGGAACTACGGCCAGGACAGAAGCTGAGTGTTGCAGTCTCACCTGTTTTCTTTTTCTTCTATATCACTCGTACTGCTTAGTCTCCTGGGGGCTATTGTGGCAAGATAGCTCTTGCTGTCTTTATCCTGGTGAGGCAAAAGAAACACTTTAGCTGCATGTCTGTTACACTTCCAGCACGTTCAGTGACAACTAAATGCCTGTTGAAATTTCTTCTGCTTTCTTAAGCCTTCTCCTGTCTAAGGACAACTGGTTTAAGGCATTTGCTTGGGGAACACACAGCACAGCATGGAAACAGTAGTTCTGAAAAGGATTTCCTGAAAAGCACTCTAGTGAGTAAGAGCAGCTTCCAAGTAGAACTTCTTATAAATCAGAGAACTGTGGAACGTTTTGGCTTGGGAGGGACCTTTAAAGCTCATCTAGTCCAACCCCCTCTGCAAAAAGCAGAGAGGTCTGAGACTAGAGCAGGTTGCTCAGAGCCCCATCCAACCTGACCTGGAGTGGTTCCAGAGATGGGGCATCTACCCACGGGCAGCAATGTTACAGCCAGTGAATATGTGGGATGGGATTTGCAAATACAGCTGGTGGATTGAGGAAGAATCCATATAGATGTCCATGAAGGAGAGTTTCCACTGCATGTCTGTGCTACTGTCTGGATTAGACCTTTTCTGGTAAAGAACAGGCCATGAGGCATTTGCCAGACATTAGGAAGAAGTTCTTTATTATGAGGGTGGTGAGCCCCTGGAATGGATTGTCCAGAGAAGTTGTGGACACCTCATCTGTGGAAGTGTTCAAGACCAGGCTGGATGGGGCTCTGGGCACCCTGCTCTAGTGGGAGGTGTCCCTGGCCATGGCAGGGGGGTGGGAAGTGAATCTTTAAGGTCTCTTCCAACTCAAGCCATTCTATGATTCTATGTCAGACCAGCAGCCCTTGTTCACTGGCAGCCCACTCCAAAGCAGGCAGCAATTAGGTCAAAGGGGCACCAAACTTCGCTTCTGCAAGAACTACTGATAGGATAGGAATAATTTTCAAAACAAAACAAAAAAAAAATCCCACAACAAAACAAACAAAAAACCAAAAAAAACCCAACAAAACCCCCAACAAAACCCAAGAAAGAGACCTAAGTTTGTCATGAATACAAAACCCAGTCCTAACTCAGACCGAAAGGGAAAGGGTCTCAGACCTGTGAGGTAAATTCCACCCACCCGGGACGCGCTAAAACATCTTTCTGGAAGGCAAACCTTTTCTCTGTTGTCCAGCAAGGCTGATATCCGAGGGCTGGAGGAAGAACGGTAGATGGAAGTTTTATCCCTCTGCGCCTCGCGGGTGGCAGCGACTTCGCTCAGCGCGTTGTGACTGCCGGTCTTGCGCAGGCCCAGCCGCCACGAAGCAGGCGACTCGTCCTTCTGCTCCTCTGACTTGCTGAGCCAACTGAACTGTGGAGGGGAAAAGGGGGACGGTTGGAAGAAGAGCACTGCGAGGCACAACCCATGTCCTGAAAGCCCTTCAGCAAGCCCCCCGGTTCTGACACTTGGAAGCACAAGATGGATTGGCTTTGATTTTCTGCTTCGCTTTAAGAGCCCCAAGGTGAAGTCACAGGGATGCAAACTGCTGTAGTGCCCTCCTCCCCAAGGACAGATGATGAAAGAAATCTTGTGTCACTGCACAGCTCCCTTTGCCTACACAGTGCTCTCCTCCAGCTTTGCAGAAAGAACGTAAGGAACAATGAAGCTTTTATCAGCACCCGTTTAGGAAGGGGGAATTATTCAGTCAAGGTAGAAAAGCAAAGAAGTAATCAACTCTTCTGGGACTAGCTGCAAATAAAACCCCTACACTAATCAAACTAGAGGGAGTCCAGGAGAAGCCATTATGATCATCAGGGAGCTGGAGTCCTCAATGTATAAAGGGAGAGACTGAGGAAATGTGACTTGTTTAGCATGCAGGAGAAAAGGCAAAGAAAGGATTTGATTGATTTACTGCTTCAAGGATGGGTTTACAGAGGATATGGGACCAGACTTCTTAATAGTCTACAGCAAAAGGCAGAGGAGGAGCAGACAGCTGACACTAAGGAAGGCATACCTGCTGGTAGAAGCGATGCTGCACTGGGACAGGGAGCAAGAGAGCAGGGCACCTCTGTCCTCAGAGACTTGCTAATACTCAGCTGAGCTCAGGCAGTTCAAAGCACCACAACATAGGCTTGAAAGTTGGTCCTGCTTCAAGCAAGAGGTTGGTCTACAGCCTTGGAGGGGCTTCTTCTAGCTTACACCTTTCTATGGTCAGGTGACTGCCTATTCTATACATCCTACAGAGTGGACCTACTTGCTCTGTGTCACATGAGGCACTTCTGACAGGCATGTATTATTCCTCAAATGTACAACTGCTTAAATGTACAACTTCAGTTAGAGTTACCAAGTCTGACAGAAAGACCATTCAAGAGAGGAGCCCGGGCACCACAAGAGATATCTGTACAAAGACAGGGACTCGACACCCAGCTGTACAGGAAATAAAGCAAAGTATGAGGAATTGTTGGGAAGTAACAGAATATGAAACACTGCACTGTTGTGCCTCTGTAGTAGGGCAGGGTACAATCCCATCTGTGATACCACTCACAGCCCAAAAGCAGTTTAGAAGAAGGGGAAGAGATTCTGAGAAAGGCAACGAGAACGAGCAGAGCAAGAGAGCTTTTGTATGAGGAGTTATTCAGTACATCAGGAATATCCTGGCTAAGATATGACCAAGGTACAGAAAACCCTCAGGGGCAGACAGAAGGGTGAATAAGGAGCTCAGTTATTCCTTGTTCCTCCCCACAAAGGGACTAGGGGCAGCAAACAAAACCAGTGTGTGGCAGGTTAATGACTCAGGAGCAGGGAGCTCTGTGTAATATGTAATTAAGCAGAAGAACCCTTTGCCACTGGACATTATAGGATCCCAAACATTCTGGGGACTCCAAAAGTGACTGCATGAATTCAGAGAGAAATCCAGAAAGGGCTCCTGAACACAAAACCCCACAGGTTCAGCAAGTCCCCACAATACAAGTTGCTACAAGTTGGGAGGGAAGTCCAGCCAGATCCTGTCTTCTCTAGCATCTTTTGACGGCCACTGTCAAGGGCAGGATTCTGGGGTACCAAGGCTGATGAAAGCATGGTTATACCATATTCTACATCACAGAAAACATCTGACATTATCCAGAATAAATGAAGCTGCTGGGGAGCTCTGCCCTCAAACTCACTGACTCAAGCCTGCAAGGATGAAATGATCACCGCAGCGTTTCAGCAACCTTTCTTAGCTAATGTCATTTAAATGCAGATGCACAGAGTTAATCTGTACTCCAGCAGCTCCAGCACTTCCAGTCTACTGAACTACACAGCTCTAATGCTTTAATGAAGTTTTGACACTTTCCTCAGAGAAAGCTCAAATCCCACAGTCAGAGCTGCCTTCTGCAATTCCCGAGCAACGGGGGAACAGCACATATTAATGACTCCACAAAAGGAGGGCAACTCAAGCACTCATGTTTTTCCCACATAAAACCCAACCTGACAAAGAGTTACAGAAGAATCAAACACCTAAGAGAAGGTAAAGTGGCTGATCTGAAGTGACCGAGGTCAAGTTAGTAAGTGCTTTGCACGCAGGCCCACTTCTGTACCCTAACAGCTTTATTCTGGCTGAAACAGCTCAAATGAGTGAGAACAACACTCTGCAGCTGGGATAAAAAGGTGACCTGAAGTGCTCACGCTTCCCAGGATCCTTCTACCCTTAATACTTCCCTTGCTAAGTCAGGTCGAGATGAACAACGCCCAGAGGAGCTCCATTTCCTTTGATCCGGACAAGAAGTTAGGACTTGGTAGCAAAGTCAAAAAAACCTGTGACTAAGCAAGAAGCATCCCCTCCTCTCACATGCAGCTAGTGCTGCTGACTTCAGCCGTTCTCCCTCCCCTGCTGCAAGAAGAAACCAGAAGCGTGAGCCACCAGGCCCCAGCAGAACGCAGAGTCTCCTGGTGCCACCTAGCTGAGTGACGTGAGAGCTGGAGAATTCAGGTAAGATTTCAGTAACCCTGCTTTGCCTTTCAGGAGCTTTCATGGCCCAGCCATCTAGGAAGGGACAGACTGTAGCCCTCTCTGCCTGCCGGGCTGTGACACCACGCCGCTGAGCTTGGCAAGCCGGGGGCACCGTAGATGCCGTTGCCAGAGTCGCTGGGGGTGCACCAGCAGGAACCAGCTTTGGTGGAAGAGCTCCTGCTGGCAAGGGGCTGGCACCAGCTGTCCCAGAAGCGACGGTGACACAAAGCACTCGGGGTAAGCAGGGCTCCTCTGGGGAGCTGGGAGGGTAAGAGATTCGAGGGGAACCTGAGGGTACAAACACCCTCCTCCGTGCCGGTCCCACCCTGTTGTTAAGGCAGCAGCTTCCTCCCAGTTGCACACCAGCACCGTGCTCCTGAATTCAAGTCTTAGGAGCCTGCTGAACACGGGAGGCAGAGCAGCCGTGTCCCAGGACAACCTGCTGCCTTCCAGCGCTGCCGGAGTCCCCGGCGATTCCAAACTCACTTACTCTTCTGGCAGATGCAGTGAAGGAGTTGGGCTCGGGTGGTGGTATTTGCTCAGTGATGCTAGGCCTGGTTTCCTGGCTGGAGTGGTTGGAAAAGGGCTCTTCCTTCCTTTCTACAAGTTCAAACAAGAAGAGAAACCAAACGTTTCAGTATCGCGCTCCCACGGCCCCTTCTCTACGAGCACGGCGTGCACTAAACTCATGTTCAGACCTCAGTGCACCTTAGATCATAAAGGTGACAGCAGTGCCAAGGCCACCCAGGGCTTTCTGCAAGGAGGCTTCCCACTTACTACAAAACACGATGGATACCTTTACCAGGCAAAGCTTTTGACCTTCATCCCCACAGACGAGAGGAAATCTTTGCAGAAAGCACCTTAAGGATTTCTTTATTTATTCAAACAGATTTATTATTTTTTTTTCCTTATTCACAATTTTGTTTCTTCTCAGGGACTGTTCTTGCCTTGTAAGACTTGGGAAGAAAAGCAGAACATGCCATTCCTAGAGCAGTCCATGAGCACAGGGCCCCGAGGGGACCTGCTGATGGATTCCATTGCACTGCTGCAGTTTTATGCTGCTGGGCAGAGTTTCTGGTCTTCTACAGAAAAACCCATTTTTCTCCACAAACCTAGAGCTGATTCCCAACAAAAGTCTTTAGCAGGGCACAAAGCAGCTAAGCAAATGCTATCAGAGCTCACGGCTGGCTCCCTGCTTGTTAGACAAGTGCAATTGTCTGGTATTCATTTTATTTTTGTATCTTATGGACCATGCTTGGCCTCAGAACTTCCACCAGACTTCACCAGGGACAGAGTAAGCAGGAACTACGTCTCAGACAATTGGTTCAACAGCCAGGAGTGCACAGGGCTCCGAGACCAACTATTTACCAAAGGAGAAATGATGCACCTACACCAACTGGACAGTGTTTAGCAGCTATGAGCACCTCATACAGTCACGGCTTTGAAAAAACCAGAGTCATCTGAAGTGCAAGCACCCAAACAGTACTAGCAAATGAGGTGTGTGCAGGGAATAAAGATCTGCTGCCACACAGACAGCAGGTCGGTGTGGGGCATCTGTGAGGATGGCACCTTGGAGCATTAAGGTCAATCTTTCTGAAACAAATGGTTCTCATCCCTAGAAAACAGGATTCAAAGGACATGGAAAACAGAAAAAGCAAGCCAAGAGAAACGTGTAAACATAACAGGCAGTTAGCAGGACTGACAGATCTGGAATTAGAGGCAAAGATGCATCTCCCCTAGGGAGGTCAGTGTGGTATTGAAGTCTCAGCCACCCTTCCCACTTTTGTGTTAGCTCAGAATCATAACTCATAGAATTGTCAGGGTTGGAAGGGATCTTAAAGATCATCTGGTTCCAACCCCCCTGCCATGGGCAGGGACACCTCCCACTACAGCAGGGTGCTCACAGCCCCA
>WTSP01004902.1:0-20863 GCA_025331215.1 Actenoides lindsayi | reverse complement strand
CTGGACACGTTCCAGCACATCCAGAGCCTTCCTGGGACAGGGGCTCCAGAACTGGATGCAGTGCTCCAGGTTGGGTCCACCAGAGTGGAGTAGAGGGGGAGAATCCCCTCCCTCGACCTGCTGGCCACGCTAGAACTTCCATCAGAGTCTTCTGAACTGGGTATTTTGTGTCTTGACCCTGAGACTCAGACACAGAGCACCTGCAAACAGCCCTTTGGGAAAGGGCAGCAGATCACCCATTTCTCCTTGCAGGCCTGACCTGGCACACAGCACTCCGTGGAAATGCTCACAGGCAGAGAAGAAATTAAAAAAAAATATAAAATCACATGCTTGCCATTTGCTGATTTCTTGGGACTGAAGCCTGGAGAATCCTCAACACTGCAGGAAAAGGAGAACAGAGCTGACCTGCCAGCCAGCAGCTCTACAGGCTGGGCGGGGTGGTGACTGGTAGCCTGTGCTGGAAGTTTATAGTACAGAGGTCAGCTTTTAAGGTCAAGCCTAATTACAGGGGCACAAGCTTAAGTGGTAATGACAGGTTGGCAAGAGCTCTAACTGTGAGCAATGTGACCGAAAGGAGGCAAGTGCAGGAGGAGGCCAGGCCAGAGTACCTTGTACTGGCAGCGTGAGAGACAGCATGACCCTGGGCATCGCTGTCCTCAGGGGAGGGCCCCACACTGCACTCAAAATTCAGCAATAAACACTATGAATTCCAAACAGGACAGTCCAGTGAGGATTGCTTTCAATCTCCCCACAGCAGATCTGGTCGGACTTTTGATTTTTAGTGGCTAAAAATTTAGTAGTCTCCTTTGGCAGAAATGTCCTTTTTCTTCGTGTTTTTATTTCTGATGTTTTTTAAAACAAATCAAACATTGAGAGAGTCCTTGGCCTGCTTTCATTCACAATAATTACCTATTGTTAGAGTTACCAGCACAGATAACGACCACAGAATTTTATGCTGATCTTCCTCTTGTTTAAACACAACCCAAGGCCAAATTGTTAACTGTCCTCCAGATGAACAGAATGGCATTAATGCTTTTAGCTTCCTTTCCTTGAAGAATGCAAATCTCTCACAGATCAGAAGAAACACGGTGCTCTCTGAGGCTCTCCAGCATTTTCACTCCTCACCTCTTCAAAATCTCTTCTCCTCCCATGGTCTCTCCAAATTCAACACCTGAGACCCTTCCAAACATACCTCAAAATAAACTTCTGTGCTACTCTGCCAGCTTCTACTTGGTCCTGTGTCATGCTCAGTTACCTAAGGAGTTACATTTTTTTGGTGTAAAAAGATCACTCGTAACAATATTTTGTTTGGTGGTTTGTTTTTTTTCCCCTTCACCTGGGCTGTGACTACTTTAGACCAACAGCCAAGAATCTTCCATTTGTCCAGCCCTGCTCAGAATTACAAAGCTATCTGAGCATTAAATCTCACAAGAAAAAGAAGAATAAAATTTCCATGTTTTCAATTATTTCACAAGGAAATCATTTCCATGTTTTCAAAAATAAGCCTGCTGTATTCCTCCAAGCATTTAAAATAAAGCATGAAGATAATAAAGCATGATTGTTCTTAAGACTGTATTTAAAGCTAGTAATACTGTGACATCACTTTCTATGAAAAGCTATTTTCATCCCTACTTATCTTGGGAGTCCTCCTGTAACTTGTGGGTGCTGTTACCTCATGAACCTGGTTTTACAGTGTACCAAAGTGTGCACCCCATTCACACACACAACAACTGGCAACCAGGTCCACATCCAGCAGGACCAGTGCACGTTCATTGCATTAATGATTTGAGAAGCTTACAAAGCAAGGTTTCAACTCTGAAATTTCTCCAAGCTAGTAATCACTCCAGGAAAGGAGAGCACAGGTAGCAAAGCCTGAAGCCCGATGCTTAATCATCTCTTGAATGCTTTTTTGTCTTGGATTTGTTTTAGCTTTAGTGGTTTGAATTAGATTAGTACAACGTGCTTTGCTCAGTGAATTAACTCACTCAAAAGACCTGCTCTGGCTTTACACAAGAACTGAATGCCCAGTGCTGTAGCACTTTCCCTGCTGAAGGATCTTATGCTGCTCCTGGATCAAACACCACAGAAGCTCCACGTAGAGCTACACACACGAGAGAGGAGTTCCAGTGAAGTTCTGACCACGTTTCCAAGAGTGGGCACAGAGCTGCTCTGCAGTAACACCCTGATTTAGGAAGCAAATAAATGTGACTCCCCCTGCATGCCTGTTTCTACCGCTGACTTCTCCACTACATTTGCTTGATTTAAAGGCCAGAAGATTGTTACTGTCATACCCAAAGAGCTGTTGGAACTACCAGCTCTTCAAAGACCAGCCAGGATCCTCAACACCTCTCATGCTGCAATAAATGTTGTAACTGAGACAATCAGAGCACAGGTGACAATTGTGCTGGTGCAAGAAGCAGGAGCCAACTTTAAACTCCACTGCTCTACAAAGACTCATCGATTAATGTATTGTGATATAGGTCAAGCAAACTGATGTTTAATGTAGTTTAACCATTAAACACAGTCCAAGATCCATCTCTTTGCAGAAATATTAAGTCCAATTAAGTCCTGGCTTATTGTAAAAGTATCTTTATTTAAACTTTCTGTGCTGCACATATATGCTGTTTAAACTAATTAAGGCAGCACAGAAATTATGGAATAAGAATGGGAGTGGGATGCCAGCAATATGCTGTAAAGTGAAGGCTAGTGTGACTCAGTGTACTTCATCCTTATTTTCCACTATGTTTTGCAATTATTATACAGCAGAGTCAGAAGAAAGTTCCTCAGCTCTATAATTACACAGAACAGCTTCAGCCCTTCATTTTATTTCATTTCTCTGATCCAGATACAACAGGCTATTACCTTCCTACGTGTTCGATTGCTTTTCTGCCATCTTGCAGTAACTGAAGTATTCATCCTGAAATTGGCCAACGAGAAAAAAAAACCCTACTGTTTAAGAACAATCTACGAACAATGTGTGATCTTAACTTCAAGTGAGCTGGAAGTCGAAATTAAAATACTCTCTGCAGCTGTTTTTTTGAAAAATTATGTTGCTCTTAGAGCATTTTGATCAGCTTTTTTAGTACACCAGCTACAGTTCTCTATATTTGATACACACACTGAAAGTAAAACTTTGAGGATGTCTTGAACACGAAAACAAACAAAAAAAAGCAGTTCTCAGACTGATCCCCTAATATTGCTGGGCTCATGATTAAGTCCAAGGCAGTACTAAGTCTTACCTGACTCCTTTTCAGCATCTGATTCTGAAACTTCATCTTCAGCTTCTTCTTCTTCAGAACTAGAACTGCTAGAGTCCTTGTTCTCTTCCTCCATTTCCATCGACTTCAGTGTGTCTTCCTCATAAAGAATCTTCTCTTTGCTGCAAGACAGAGAAATTTGAAGCACTATGAGGGGAGTTACTTCTGAGTTCTACATCTCAGGAACACACAGACACGATTTGCTACAAAAGGACAAAAGCCATCTACAGATGCAACATCCCAGCACTCCCAGCATCGTCCATTTGCTGTGGATTCCAATGCCAGTCTCACATCTCCTAAATTTACAAGCATTTCTCTATACGAAAACCAATGTGACCTCTCTTCCTAGTGCAACACAACCCATCAGCTGGGCTGCCTGGCTCTGTGCAATTGTGATGGTGCAGTTGTCAGCTCAAAGGTCAAACTGATACTCAGCAAGAGCACAAGCTGAAGGACCAAGCACCAGCCCAATCCCTTGTTCTACTATTCAGTGGGTAAGTTAAGAAACAGCTAAACTTGGAGAACGCCCAAATTTCAAAGAAACCATGAAAAGAACATGAAGAGAACTTTTTTTAAGGCAGCTGAGGCCAGCTGACAGCTAACAGATGAAGCTGGTCTCCCGTTCCTCCCTCTGCAGCTTCTTTTCAAGAGAGGAAAGCGACGTACTTGGTGAAGAGTCTGCTCTGAGGCTTGCCATTCATGTCTGCTTCAATTAACTTATTCCTCGTCTCCTTCTCACTTCGCAACTGTCAAAAAGACCAAGAAGATTGGAGAAAGAATGAAGAGAGACATCTCAAGAAGCCACCTGAGCACAACCCAACAATTACCACAGCGTAAGGTCATCCCAGCTTCGTTAGATGAAAAATACTGTGGATTTGTTTAACAAGCCAATTCAATGGGTGAGCATCTGCAGGAGAACTGTCTTGGCCTAGAGCTCCCTGAGGCCACAGCCTCAGCACATCCTTAGACTCAAGGTGTCATTTAATGAAACCTTCAGAGAAGTTGGAAGCAAACCTGGCTGAGACCCAGAGTCAAATCCTGACTTCCCCTGCATCTGCTCAGGCAGACACAGCTCTGGAGGTGTCCCTATGTGTGTTTGTAGGCCCAGGAAATCAGGCTAGATTCAATGACTCCTTGGCTGTTTTGGTAGCTATTATTTACTTGCTCTCAGAGGAAAGCACTCAAGTGTGCTCTGGAGAGGCAGTCGATGGATCTCCCACAAGGATGGGTCACTTCTTAAATGTCTCCAATGATGTGCCACTAAGTCATGGCACAAGGATCCCTGTAACCACAGAATGTCAGGGGTTGGAAGGGACCTCTAGAGATCACCACGGCAACCGAAATATTCTGCCCAGAGAGCAGCAATATTCATTTTGTCACCACTGGTGGGTGACAAAACAGCAACCACAGAAGAGTTTCAGTACCTTTGAGAACACGGTTGTGGTAGAAAAAGGGATGGCAATTAGAGGCTCACTTTTAAGGCTGTCTCTTTTGTGTCACATCTAGCCTAGTTATCCTGTCTCTTTTGATAGGAGCTGACACCAGGCACAAGAAGCAAAAGCTCTGCAAATTCTGGCTGTGGGAAGAGCGACACGGAGCCCGGCGAAGATCCAAACTGGGGGGTCCAGCACATTGTCAAACAGAACAAACTGCTGGAGCACAGCAAAGGGAAGTGCAGGAAACAGCCTGCTCCATTTGTAGGTAATTCAGAGATTGGAGGGGAAAAACAAAACCAATCCAAACCCGAATCAAATTAATTGCCTCCAGAAAATAAAAACCCCTCCTGTCTCAGTAACAGCAGCAAATTTTTCAGCATTTTGTTCTACTGTGAGACTTACAAAAAACCCCCCCAAAACACCTGATTCTAGAACCAGTTTGAAAGTGAAATAATGTACTGTTGTGGAACTGCCTATTCCATTCCTAACAAATGCAGGATCATAGAATGGTGGAGGTTGGAAGGGACCTCTGGAGATCATTAAGTCCAGCTCCCCTGCCCTGTAAGTTTTCTATTTGAAGTGATAACAAAGGCACATGATAATCACACATGATAAAATAGCATTTCTGTTAAAGAAAATCATATGCACTAAAAAAAGCCAAAGTGTGATAAACCCTGGAATCTTCTCCTCTACCCAGTTCTACTGTAGCTTGTTACATTCATTTACTAAATGGAGAAGGCCTTTATATAGTGTGACTATATAGAGAACAAGGGGGGGCTAAAAATGGGCCAGCACTCATCCAAAACAAGTCTTGTTGTTGTTTTGCCTTTTCTTTTTTCCTTTTCTTCTGGGGAATGCAGTTATCTGCAGAATCCTGGTGTAGTGAAATAGGAGGAAATCCAAAATACAACACTGATAGTATTTATCAACACCTCATTTAGGGAGAAGCTGATTAATTTTTAAAAAGATTCTGTGAATGTTAAGGATGCTATTTAAGGATGAGAGCAGCTGTGTTATGATCAGAGCCCAAGTCCTACCACCCACATTGCCAGTTCCTCAAAATACTTTACTGGGTTTTATCAGCAGTGTTCTCATTATGTCTGTTTCTGAATCCAAGGATTTAAATACTTATTAATATTTTTCTCTTTTTTTTAAAAAAAAACCTCTTGTTTTTTGGAAGCACCCAAATGAGATAATTGAGTAAACCAGATGAAATAGGAGAAAATGTAATCCAAAATCAACTGTCTGGCTTGACAACTGGTTTTACTTTGATCAAGATGTATTTTGGCTTTCCATTTTCGCGCCAACTTTCTCCTTATAACCTCTTCCAATTGCATGCTGAAATGGCAATTGAACACGGTTTTGAAATCACTGATATTTTTTTAGCCCAGAATTCCCTGAAGTTTGTAATTTCTTCTCACTCCTAAGTCTCCCTATTGTAAGAAGGGCAGACGTGGCAACAGATCTTTCTCAACACTTGACAGCCTCTCTCCTTAGATGCAAACACCAAAGTGACTGGGGGACTCACTCCTTAAGAAAAGAGCAGTTTGATGCCAGAGAGCTTGCCAGCTAACAAAAGCAACTGCAGCAAACCAGCAATTCCACAGAAGGAACTACACCTCCCTTACCCGTTTACAGAACTCTGTGTGTCAAGCACACTACTGACCTTCTTGATGTAGTCATCCAGTTTTCTAGATTTCAGGCTGTTAAAAAATACTGGTGCAATTAAACATTCCAAATGACTAACCTTAAAAAAAAAAAAGTAGCTGGGCCTCAACTTCCCACGTCCGTTGGTGCCATATGGCTTAGAGACACCTGGGAGTGACCAGGTAATTGGAGAGGTGGAAAATGATCTGCCAGAAACTCACCACAGTCTGTTTCTTCTGCAGCATTTCTAAATGTTCAACCAGTCCCTCGTCAGCCACGTCGAATGGTGTCTGGCCCTGAGGCAGTAAGAGAAGGCAAGAGGGTATCAGCTATGGCACGGTGTTAATATTCCAAAAAGTGAAGAACAAAATGGTCCAGAGCCTCCCTCCTCAGACACTGAGAAACACGTTCTGTGTCAGTTCAGAGAGGGGAAAGCCATGTGACAGTGATGGTGGTTTAGTGACTCAATCCACGATCAGAGCAGCCTTAATCATGGATGTGAAGTTCTCTGCTTGCTGCTGCTCAAATCTAACAGCCAGGACTAATCTCTTGGAGTTTCCAGGTTTCTAATAGGGATGCTCTTGTACTGAGAAGGAATGTGATCAACCTGTTCTACTGTTCATTGTGTATTTGAACCTCCTGAAAGGCTGCCAATCATCAGCAGGCTAAAGGATTTAGGAGCCACTTCCACATCCGTGGGCATTTGCAAAATAAAAGACACCAGAAATATTGCTTTGGGGCACACAACAGGAAATCAGTTACATTTTCACCAGAACTAAAGCTATAACCACCATTTAATTAACACCACATAATGAAACCTGACAGCCAGGGGTCAAGTAAATCCAGGTTGCCTTGGCCATCTGACCCAGCAGGGTAACAATCCTCGACTGGAAAGAGCAGGTAAGGCAGCAAGTGCAGCTGTGGCTGTTTCTTCTCAAGTCCAACACAACACAGTCCCCTCCACACACACATTTTGAACCCTTCAGAAAAGCACCTGATGGCACTTCAATCAAGGAAGATTCCTTGGATGCCAAAGAGCTCACCACCCTGAAATGGCTCCTTCTGCTAGAACCACTGGTTTCCAGGACAGACAGATGCACTCAAACTGTACAGTGCCACATTTTTCTTCCTGAATTATCCCATCTGCTTTCATTCCCTGGTGCTGCTCCATATACACACAACCTCATCTCCTCCCCCAGAAGCAGCCACAGCACCACAGAATCTGCTCCAGCAGGAAGAGGTTCATGGGCACTGCTTGGAGAGAGCAGCAGGGAGGGGAAGGCAGAGAACAGCCCTGGATGAGGACACAACAGGTCTTGAAAAGCCACCAGCTCTTCAAGGAAAAACTATCGGGCTGGAAGAAGAATGTGGGCTCTTTCTCCTCTTCATTTTTTTTTCAGTTGCATCCTATTTTTCTTTCCTCTTTCTCATGAATCTGAGTCAACCTTTCAACTTCCCTTTTTATGACCAATACAGTGGAACAGGAAGGGTTGAAAGCTGCCAGTTCCTCAAGGGTTCACTAGTTTTCAGTGCTTTATACCTTAATATTAGCATATTATTTTCCCCTCCAAGACTTATTTGTTTCTATTTCATTTGTTGGCTTACACTAAATCAGGAAGACAGAGTTCAGCCCCCCCCCCATTCCTTACAATCTTGGTCCTGAGGTTTAATCACTGACCTTTTCCAGTAACACTTGAAACCTTTTGTGCTTTCCTCCACTCAGGATTCTTTACTTTCTGATGCTTTCAAATGCTCCAACGCCCCTGCCAGAACTACTCACCGTGTAACTCCGGCACCGTGTCGGGTCAAGCAGCAGCAACCAAGTTGATATTTATCTGGCTACAAAATACCTTGCGAAGTTGTGCTGCCATCTGTGTGTACTCACCAGCTTGTTCCTGACGTCCATGTCGCACAGGGCCTCGGCCAGGATGGAGCAAGCTTCCTTCACTCCCCAGTGCGCGGCGGCGTGGAGCGGAGTCCAGCCGTCGTTGTCCTGGACGTTCAAGTTAAACCCAGCCTGGATCAAGAGCCTGAGGAAAGAAGCAACATTGATTTCTGCCCACCCAAGAAAGACCTCTTGACACAGAAGAGTTCACACCGTGAGCCACAGAGGAGGCAGCAGAGTTCACGACAAGCCTGTAGTTTCTTAACTGTGTTTATTTACTTAAGCAACAACCCACTCAAGTGAATGAAAAGTGACTTTGCTGGAATGTGTCGAATTGATAAAGTTCCCTTCCAGCAGGTCCTAAACTGGGAGAACACCTAACTCCTAACGTGGCATCAGTGGCCCAGTCTGAACTCCTGCTCCAATGGATAAGACACACCAGACTGGCTCAGGCACTCAGCCAACACAACAAGGTCTCTGCCAGCTCCATACCAAGGAGCCGAGCACAGCACTGCTGTGGAAAGGACATCTGGTAGCTGGAGCTTGGTCTGGCTTCTACCAGAGAACAAGGGCACACTGTAGCAATGGTCCATAAGGAGATGATGCCAGCAGGACTGACAGGTAAACAGTGACAAGTCAGGAGGAGATCTGCTAGAGAATTGCTCTGTGGAAAAGGACCTTGGAGTCCTGATAAACAACAGGCTCTCATGGGACAGCAATGGGCCCTTGTGGCCAAGAAGGCCAATGGTCTCCTGGGGTGCATTATGAAGAGTGTGTCCAGCAGATCAAGGGAGGTTCTCCTCCCTCTTTACTCTGCCCTAGTGAGATCTCACCAGGAGTACTGTATCCAGTTTTGGGCTCCTCAGTTCAAGAGGGACAGAGATCTACTGGAGAGAGTCCAATGGAGGCTACGAGGATGATGCAGGGGCTGGAACAGCTGCCTGACGAGGAAAGGCTGAGAGCCCTGGGGCTTTTTAGTCTGGAGAGAAGACTGAGAGGGGATCTAATGAATGTCTATAAACACATAAGGGCTGGGCACCAAGAAGGCAGGGACAACCTCTCTTCACTTGTGCATTGTGATAGGATGAGGGGCAATGGGTTCAAGCTCAAGTACAGGCAGTTCCACCTCAACATGAGGAAGAACTTCTTTACTCTAAGTTGTAGAGCACTGGAATAGACTCCCCAGAGATGCTGTGGAGTCTCCTTCTCTGGAGCCTTTCAAGCCCTGTCTGGGTGCATTTCTGTGTGATCTGCTCTGGTTCTGTCCTGCTCTGGCAGGGGGGTTGGACTTCGTGATCTTCGGAGGTCCCTTCCAACCTGTACCATCCTGTGACTCTGTGAGTAAGAAACAGCAGCATCAGCGTGGTTAACAGATGGGAAGTTTGTAAGTTAAATAACCCACATTTGGGTCCAACAACCCACAACGTATTTTTGCAGACTAAATTTTTACACGGTTCAAGCCCAAGGCACCCGGGTGACCCTTCCTGGGAACACCCCGACGGCCCATTTAGTGCTGTGCACCTTCCAGCTGCTCCCTTCTCAGCCCGAGCCCAGCTCTTGTGTTTCACCGAGCATCTGGAGCTCAGACATTTAAACACAAAGCAAAGAGAAGAGAGTCAGCTGTGGCCCGAAGCTTCAGAGACATACGCACAGCGGTACTCCAGCGAGCAGCTCACGTATCAAACCTGACTATCAGCCAAGCTGCTTAAATACTGATGAACATCCCGGGGGGAATTCTGCAAGGCCGGTAAAACCGCTACGGAAAATTTCCACTGTGGGAAACTCCACCATCCAGAGGGCACCTCCCTGCAGCACGAGGCAGATTCAGCGCGACCCCGGAACGGCACCAAGAGTTGTGAAACTCCTGCAGCTTTACACCGATGCTTCACTGTGCTAAATAAAACACAGTCGTACTACAGCAGGAGCGTTGTTTCTCTGAGAAAGAAATTTTAAATTAGGTGCTGACTTTACGTTGATTTTCCAGCTGGCAAAAGGGAGGAACATAGCTGCTGAGAGACTCAAGGTCACAGACAAATTCCGTGTCACGTTTGAGAGTTAGCTCGCTCCTGGCTTCCAGCCCCCTGGGTTCAAGTCACCGAAGCTTTGCATTAGAAGGTGGCAGTAACACACGCGGGAGTGAAACAATGTCAGCTCTCAGCGAGATCTGTTCATCCTTATAACAATTAATGCCAAGGACTAACTGTCCAGACCTAAGTCACCCTGCAAAGAGTGAACACAGCCACCCTTGGGTACTGGATGTACAACCTTCCACTGAACGTCCACAGGACCAATGTCTCAAATTCAGGGGATGCTACATTTCTGTTCCACATACGCTGGGTTAGTTTGCTCTTCTTGGGCCCAGGACAGGCACGGACAGCTCGTAACTCATTTACAAGCTCTAATGAATGAAGACAAATAGGAAACACGGAGAACAACAAATTTACTAGAGCTTGGTAAGGAACAGCTCTTCCACATCAAGTCATGTCACTGAAAACCATGAAATGATCAAGATGGATGAAGGCTTCCAGAAGGGATTTTAAGGTGAGCAATAGAGTAGCCTTGCTGATATTTATGGGCATCAAAAGCAGAGAAGAAAGCTTTATTGTTGGAAACCTTAATTTGACCTTACCTGTAAAAATATTAATACTTTATTGCCAGGAAACACTACACCGAGCAAATTTAGGTTCATACCAAGCTTGTTAGTGCCAGAGTGGTGGAAGCAGAACTGCCTGGTGTTGGAATCCCTCTGACACTGCTGACAGCTGCAGGAGCATTAAGGGGCAGGGGACAGGGAGATAAAGGTGGACGCTGCATTTTCCACTCGACTGGTCATGGAAACTGTTGGGGTGTTTGTGATTGACACGCAGCACGTACTGTCACTTTGTAGGCTGAAATGGTACTTTTATCCCCCCCATACTGTTCTACTTGCCAGTCCTAAAGATATTGCTCTAATAGTGAAAATGAAACCTTCTAATTTATGTCTCAGTCTCTGAAAAGCTTTCCTCACTTTAAAGGCCTAGAGGTATGAAAGGGAATCTCCCAGTCCCTTTGTGTTTCATGGTGAACTACTATAGTTGAGCACATAAATCTACAAAGCTTTCAGAAACAGCAGCCTGAAAAATCTCAGTGTGAAACAAATTTCTCTCAACTATAAAGCCGGATGAGTCCTTTACAAAGACCAGCCTCAATCCAACACATCAGCCCTGGGAAGGAAGCTCCTACCTCATGACTTCAGAGTAGCCCTTTGCAGCAGCAACGTGAAGAGCCGTGGCGCCCGTTCGGGGCTGCTTTATATCTTCAATTCTCCCACTGTTCAGCCACTGTCGGGCATCCTGTAGCATTTGCTGCTCCTCTTCTTTTCTAGCCAGGTCTAGGTCTGCACCTAAGAAGGTGAAGCACAGAAGAAGAGATTACCAAGTGAAAGCTCCCCCGGACACATTAAATTTACCCAAAGTTTCATTAGCTGTACAATATTGGTAACCTTTTTGTGACCTCGCACGAAAATCAGCCAAAGGGTTTTCTAGGAGCTGGGAGAATTGCTGCATCACTGACAAAGGCCCCAAAGCTGTCTGAAATGATCTGAACCCTGAGCCACCAGTTGCAAGCCGGCCCAGCTCACTGCTAGCTCAACTGAGAGCCAACTGGGGGTGGAAGGATCGTGCTCTATGTGTGGTGATCGAAATAACCCTGAACAACAGCCCCACAAACTGAATTCAACAACAGTGTCAGCATAAGCCACAGTGAGGATCTGAGGAGGTGATCCCAAGATGTCTCCTGCAAGAGCAGCACAACCCCAACTGCACAGTCACTGAAAATCCAGTATGATTTGCAAGCTGTGTGGCTGGAGGTCTCTGCACTGCACCAGAGCTGTTCACGCCAGGCACACTGAAAGAAGCATTTAGTTAATTCCACTGAGCAGCAAACCACTAGATTCTGACAAAAAACAATTTGACATCATTTGGGGGCTAGGGGGGGAACAATCTCATCTAATTGCTGAAGAGATCCACGTTAGATGGGTCAATCAAGTAAGTCCATCAATAGACATACCTGGTATGACAGAGTAATGGACTTTCTGATAACAAGAGGGACAAGTTCCCCACCCCAGAAAACAACTGCTGCTGTGCAGAGAGGCCAGGTGGGTCTGGCTGAGGGGCTGGGTCAATTGTCACTCAACAAATACGAAACAAAACTCTCTTAGACTTGTTTTCCTAAGTGGAGTTCTCATGCTAATGAGGTCAGGTAAGGACAATAGATCAATCAGAAGTATAATACAGCTCCTTGCAGGGTTAATCAGACTGGAGTTCACTGACTCAGAAAAAAAATATGAAGAAGATGACAAATCTCAGAAATGAAGAAGGGTGTTGAAGAGCAACTGTCCCTTTGGATTAGTTCTTTCAGTATAACAACAACAGGATTCCCAACTAGATTATGGGGCATTAGGTTTAAAGCAGTATAAGAGGAAAAACAACTCCGAGTCTGAACTTTGAAACCCACTACTGCAGGATGTTGTAAAGACCAGAAACACAAATGGCTTCAGAGCAAGGAGCAGGCAAATTTGTAGTTATTAACCACAATGCTGTGCATGCCAGGAGATCCCAAGAAGGACTGCACGAGTTCAGGAAGCAGAAAGCCACGGGGGATTCCCGAGTACAGAGAGCCCATCTGGCTCAGCAGTTCCTGGAGGCAGGGTGGCTGGAGAAACGTTCGGGAGGAGGAACCATACACGCTTCTCCTGGTGTTCTAGCTTGCAGCAGGCATCTGCTTTTAGCTACCCTCGAAGCCAGGCTACAGAGCTGGGCAGACACTTATTTAAAGTCAGCAGCAGCTTCACTCCAGCCGTGATCAGCCTTTTGAGCTGGAAGCTGCTCGGTGGAGACAGATGGTTGTTTCAGGGCATCTTAGCAGGACGCCGCTACCGTGGCGATGCAATGAAAAAGCCAAGCAGAATCCCAAAGAAGTGGCAGGCAGAATATTTGCAGTTGAGGCAGAATTAGGTGAAGAATTTTATCTACAGTCAGCGATTTGTTTTACTGGGCTGGCCAAAGCATGGCTGTCTCCTCTCCACAGTCAGGCTTCCCTGGATGCCCAGAAAGACGCGGATGCTCTCTCTACATCAACGTGCCTTGTCTCTCTCTAGAGTGGGTATCAAGACCCACATGTGGCAATATCATGGTTGAAACCTTACAGGGCATGGTCTGGGTAGTCCAGTGAAACAAACCCTGATTGCAGACACAACTCTTCTTTTTAAGTACCTGAGCAGACTGAGGCAGAAGGGCTACTTCACCTTATTTCAAAGGGGAAGGAAAAGGGGAAGGGGATAAGAATAATCTTGTCACAAATACTAGACTAGAAAGTGAAAAGTTTCTGTTTACCAGAATGAACATGATCCTGCATCAATTTTCCAGGAGAAACAGTAACACATATAACAACCACCTCTCAGATGGACAGATACAAACTCACCAGTGAAGTAACTCAAAGCAGCAAGGGGCTGATCTCTTCCTAACTGTACCTGAAAATAGCTTCAGAACTAAAGTAACCACCATGTGCCAAGCAGAACATGTCTGTTAGAGAGGACTGGATTCGACCCAGCACGCAAACCCCCCAACACCAACCTGCACTCATCAAATAGTCTACACTGGAAAGAATTTCTGGGGATCTTTAACACAAATCCCTGCTCAAAGGAGGGTAACTTCAAACCCAGATCGAGTTGTTCAGAGCTGAACGCAGCTGAGTTTTAACTGCCTCCAGTGACAGAGATTCCACAAGTTCCTTGGGTCCCTGTTTCAGAACTGGCCTGGAAAACACTTTCCCCACAGGCGTTTGCCTCGGCTCATCGCTTCCCACGTCGCCGAGGAAAACACATCCTTCAAAAACATCCCTGATGAACTCCAGTCATAGGGTTTCAACTTCTCAGGTGCACGTCCAGACACTGAACCACTCACAGAATATCTTCAGGAGTACAAAGACAATTTTGCACCGATGAAGCATTTCTTAATTGTAACGCAGTTACGCTGTCCAGGACGTTTCCTTCTGCAGGGGTGGGACAGAGAGCAGCCCCCCAGACAGGGGAAAGGGGCAATGGCAGAGCAGATGGGCTGCAGAAGTAGTCTAGGGTAGGATCAGCACAAAGCAGGTCAATCCAGGCCAGCAACGCTCGTTTCCTTGTCCCTACTCTTGGCAGGGCTATAAATCTCATCTCTGTGTTATCAAGTCTTAGTAAAACAAGAACTTTCATTGATACCAGAGGTCAGAATTCAATCTGACTTCAAGAGCAAACAGATCTAATGAATCGGCTTTCAGTAGAGTGGTGTCTTGCTCTGAAGAATCCCACTGAGGACAGACACCACGCTCCACAAACCTCCTGTCTCTGCTCCACTCTTCTGCTACCAAAGCAAAATTTGTCTGTTGCCTCTCAGGCCAGGTTTCAGCTCTCTCCACCTACAGACAGCCAACAGAATTTTCCTGCAGAAACCCTTCCAACCCTCCCCCGTTCAAGCCCACTTCGGATTTACCTTGTTTCTTTACTTGTTCCAGAAGCAGGTCCTTCATGGCTGCTTCCTCTGCGATGTCAGACGGGACGTCCCCTTCGCTGTTCACTGCAGCCACGTTGGCTCCATGACTAATTAAGTACCTGGGTGAACGAGATCCACACCAACACAGCAGACCCCGTGAGCAGGCTCCAGTGCAACTTACACAGTAAATCAAGTAGCTGAACAAAATACTTGGCCTTATCATTCAAGTTCTGTCACCGAAGGAGTATTTTATTCTTATCAAATTTCTGGACTAAGAAGTTCACTGTTACATGGAAGGTCTCTGGCTCATAGTTTTGTTTCTCTATAGCTACTCAAATACCTCTAGTTCTTGCACTAACCTGATCATGCTCTTTAGTGTTGTTTTGGGTTTTTTTGTTGCTTTGTTTTGGGTGTTGTGGGGTTTTTTGTTTGTTTTGTTTGTTTTAAGGAATTAAAAAAAAAAAAAAAAGAAGCCAAGCCATCTTCAGTTGTTTAATTTGCCTTTTTATCTGCACCAAAAGTTCACTCAAGAACAATTAATAACTGCTTTGGCTTGTACATCTTGCAATCAGTAGAAGTCCAGGAAGTGAAAGGTTTCTGTTTAAACACACTGATCTGGGAGGGTAAGGTCACAGAACAGAAGTTTGCTTGGGTCTGCTTTACAGAATCAGAATCACAGAATGTTGGGGGTTGGAAGGGACCTCCGAAGACCATCGAGTCCAACCCCCCTGCCAGAGCAGGACAGAACCAGAGCAGATCACACAGAAATGCATCCAGAGAGGGCTTGAAAGGCTCCAGAGGAGATTCCACAGCCTCTCTGGGGAGTCTATTCCAGTGCTCTACAACTCCGACAGTAAAGTTCTTCCTTGTGTTGAGGTGGAACTTTCTGTACTTGAGCTTGAATCCATTGCCTCTCATCCTGTCACAAGAAGAGAGGTTGTCCCTGCCTTCTTGGTGCCCAGCCCTCATGGATTTATAGACATTCATTAGATCCCCTCTCAGTCTTCTCCTCTCCAGACTAAAAAACCCCAGGTCTCTCAGCCCTTCCTCATCAGGCAGCTGTTCCAGCCCCTTCATCATCCTCGTAGCCTCTGTTGGACTCTCTCCAGTATTTCCCTGTCCCTCTTGAACTGGGGAGCCCAGAACTGGACGCAATACTCCAGACATGGGGGAGCTGAACTGAGGCGGCAGCAAACGGGCGGGATCTGTGGCCAGAGCCTCGGGCAGCTCTCTCCAGAGGCTGCTGGTTCCGGATGCTCCGTGAGCCCCGGCACGGGCAGCGCTGCTACCACAGCTGCCCCCTGCAAACCTCACAGCCCAGCCACTCTCCAAGGCCTTAATGTCCCCCATGAAGGTGCAACTTCGTGTGAGAGGACAGATCTCAATCTCTTCTAAAGCTCCCTTCCCTGCCGGCTGGCCCAGCCCTGGGCTAGACCCCATCTCCTGCAGGAGTGCAGCGGGGAAGGGAAGACCCCCAAGGAAGGTGATCCCCTCCCCAAATCTGTTCTGCAAGATCCAAACCCCTCGCTGCAAACCCTGACAGCCACCAGCCCGGGGACCACGAGCGGCTGGGGGGGACCTATCCAGGTGACAGCTCACCGGGATGCCCTGGAGTTGTGGCTTGTCGAGCAGGTTGTGCAGTTCATTCTTGGAGGCCTCTATCTTCTCCTGGTCGGCAGCATCCACCATATACCTGCAAGGAAAGGGACACCTCTGAGTGGCACCGAGGTTCATCCCAACCCCAAACCTTGCCCACGTGGCAGCCACACCACCCCCACTGGCTCCTGGGCCAGCACATGGAGGGGATGGACAATTGGGTCCTTCCCCAGGACCCCTGTTCCCAGGGAAGGCTGCAGGGCTGAGAGCCCCTCTTATCTCCCGGGGGAGTGGGGGACCTCTCTGTCCCCATGCCCATAGGGGTCCACCCCGTGACAGCAGGGACATGGCGGGCGGGGGAAGCCCAGGGACTGCCCAGGCAGAAGATCCTGCAAGACACACACTGCCCCGAAAGTGCCCAACTGAGGCCCATCTGCACGTGGCAGCTCCTCCGGAGACACCCAGAACAGAGGGCAGCAAGTGGAGAAGACAAGAGGAGCTGAGGCTAGAGGAGAAGGTGTTGACCCGAGAGGGGGAAGGACTTGCTCATCCTCTCAAGAGGAGCAATCTTGGGCACGGGGCCCAGGGCACACGAAGGCAGCGGTCAGCAGCGCTCGCTCTGAGCGGCCGGGAGGGAGGGAGGGGAGGATTCAGCTCTTACGGGCAGACACTCATCCTGAAAAGGACACAAGTGGAGCCAAAGCTGGGGAGAGGAACGAAGCAGAGCAGCCTTTATTTTAAAGATCAAGAAGCTGGGAGAGAAGACGTGACAAACACCACCAAGCCTCGTCGGGCCTTGCGGGGTTCATTAAGAACAGGGCCAGGGGCCGAGCACAGGACAACGCGCCCGGCTGCACCGAGGGGGAGAGGGAAAAACACGACCTGGGCACTGCCCTCGGCACGTCAGATGGAGCAGGAGGGCTGAAGGCAAGAGAAAAGGGACTCAACACAGCTCGAGGCGAGGATGGCAGACTGGAAAATGACCTGGATGGTCACAGGTCCTTTTGGTTCCTCTTGACCAGACCCATTGCTTTGGAAAAATCATGAAATGATGGAAGGAGGCAGGAAAAGGAGTGAAAAAAAAATGGGATTTTATAATTTCCAGCAAAGCTCACTTTAATGAAGTGTCAAGGATGTGTTCCAACACGGTGACAATCATCAAGGGCAGAACTGGACAGTGCTGTCCCACCAAGCAGTGGTCCCTCACTGCTCCTCACCTGCCAGTCCTGCAGCTGGAAGGGCAGCTACAGAACCCAGCCTCCCAAAGCCCAGGGAACGGCCAATTGGTGAAGATCACAAAAATCAGATTTTCCTGATTGGGTTTAGGTACCTGTGCTGTGGTGTCCCCTGGGAGGTACCTGTCCTCAGGAGCAGGCTTAGGAGCATCCTGAGCAAGGTCATCCCCAGCCTGGACTCCGGGACTGTGTTTCCTGCAACGTTCGCAGGCAGGAGAAGTGTGGGGACGCTCAGAGCACTGCCGCCAGCCAGCAGCGGGTGTAGCGTGAAGACTCCTCCTCTCAGCACAGGATTCATCCAGCAGCACTTAAAACACCACCACCTGAAACGTGCTGCTGGCACCTGCCCTTAAAACCAGGCTGCTGGCAAGGACTTGGCCCCTGTGGTGGAAGCGTGGGAGTCAGGAAGGGCAGGACCCGAGGCGCAGAGCTGGGCGGAGGGGAGAGGTGCTGAAGGGCAGGGTTTGCTGCAGCTGGCAGGGACCTGGCTGCCCTGTGCTCGAAGGCCCTGGGGGCCCCAAGCCCAGGGGGAAGCATCAAAACTCCCAGGGCGGGTGTCCGGCTCCGGCAGCGAAGGCACCGCAGCAAACCCAGCTCCAGCCCGCGCGGCACGTGGGTGGGTGATGGGACCGTGCCCCCCTCGCTGGCAGGGCTCAGCACCAGCAGGGGTGAGGGGGCTCTCAGCTGCCAGCCATACTCACACGATGGCACTCACGCCGCGGCAGTACCGCTCCCACATGCTGCGAAACCGGGGCTGCCCGCCGATGTCCCAGAGCTGTGACAGGGAGAAGGCAGCGTTACCCCACCGTCCTGTTACCCCACTGTCCTGCCCGTTACCCCACTGTCCTGTCTGTTACCCCACTGTCCTGCCTGTTACCCCACCGTCCTGCCCGTTACCCCACCGTCCTGCCCATCACCCCACAGTCCTGCCCACTACCCCACCATCCTGCCCATTACCCCACCATCCTGCCATGACCCTTCCCCACGTGGCCACCCATCCACAGCACAGGACACGCACCAAACCCACCCCCACCCCTTTCTCTTTGGTTCAAATCCAACGAGGAGGCCCCGGAGTCAGTAAAGAAAGGAGGTGGCTCAGGAAGGGCAGCTGCTGGCGTGGGGGGGGCGGCACTGCTGGCATGGGGCACTCCTTCCTCCCCATGCCCACCACACCTTCCACTGATGCACTTGCCATTTCAAAACACCCAGCACACTCCCAGGAACATTTCTGCAGCAGGCAGAGATCCCAAACCAGCTTTTCAGGCCTGTCCCACTGTTATTGCCCAGTCCAACCCAGGGCCCTTGAAAGATCCAGAAAGGGCAGAACTCTCCTCCCCTTTTGCTCTCAAGCAGAGACCACCGCTGCAAGCAAGCCATGACCTGTTTTCCCCAGTGCTCCCACCCTCAGCAAGGTGACCACATCCATGAGTCTCCAGCAGCAAGCTAGAGGTGGAAGAAAACCTCCAGCTTTGCAGCCCTGACTGGCTCTTGCTGCAAAGGCTTGGATCTCCTCCAGCCCTTCCCACCACCTCCTCTAGCGGGTGGGAACCGACCAGGGCAGCTCTTCCCAGCTGCAGCCAGGGTTGCTGGCATCCTCTGGCCTCCAGCAGAAACCCACCAATCTCCATCTTTCACCCACAGAGCTCGCACCGGCGGTAACATCTGCACTGTACCTTTATGGTGACGTTCCCCTTGGTGATCTTCCTCATGTTGAAGCCCACCGTGGGGATCATGTCTTCATTGAACTGGCCTGACTGCAAGGAACAAGGTGAAAGAGGGTCAGGAGGTGTGGAGATGCTGCCACGCTGCCCTGAGCTGGGCACGGAGACCAACGGCCTGCTGAGAAACGACCCCAAACGCCCTGCCAGCCCTGCAGAAGACACAGAACCACCCTCCTCCTGCTCTACACCAGGAGCAAAGTTAGAGCCAAGGAGACAAAATGTCTCCAGGACGGACATGCTGCTGCTGCACAGGGCCCAGGGTGCTCGGGGTGCCCCTGTCAAGCCCCCAACCCCGCAGCTCTCCAGCCCCAGCCCCGCTGTGCACTCGGTGGGCTGCTGGAGGCTCACCCGACCCACCCCTTTCAGGTGGGATCCCCAAGCCCTTTGCAGGAGGAGGCCGAGCCCTTCCCCTGCTGCAGCCACCTCAGCTCGGTCGCCCCAGCCTTCCTTCGGCAGCAGCCCAGGGAGGGTCCCATGGGGTGTCTGCAGCTGGGCTGGGGCCCTGGAGCCACCACGGCATCGGCTCCTGGGCAGCGGCGAGTCCCGCTGGCTCCGGCAGGTTTCCTGATGTGGGTCTTTCACAGCCCAGCCCAGATCAGCAGCACTTCTGCTTTCACAGAATCACTGAGTCACACAACGGTTGGGGTTGGAAGGGACCTCTGAAGATCAAGTCCAACCCCCCCACCAGAGCAGGACAGAACCAGAGCAGATCACTCAGAAATGCATCCAGACAGGTCTGGAAAGGCTCCAGAGAAGGAGGCTCCCCAACCTCTCTGGGGAGTCTGTTCCAGTGCTCTACAACTCTGACAGCAAAGAAGTTCTTCCTCATGTCGAGGTGGAACTTCCTGTACCCGAGCTTGAACCCACTGCCCCTCGTCCTGTCACAATGCCCCAGCGAAGAGGTTGTCCCTGCCTTACAGACACCCAGCCCATCTTTTCTTTGTCTTTTCTTTGTGTCTTTTTCTTTTCAGGTCTTTTCTTTGTGTCTATTTTCCTGTCAGTCTGTTGCCTGCGGGCAGCCTGCCTGCCTGGGTCCTCCAGCCCCTGCACCCAGCATGAGAGCCAGGTACTGATGCTGGTGCCGTGGGGACACAAAGGGTCCCGTCTCCCCCTCCCCAGGAGCTGCCACCACGTTCCCTCCAGCAGCGCAGCTCTGAGATGCCTCGGGCAGGAGCAGCGTGGAAGCAACACAGGCCAGGGCTGCTGCGGAATGCTGCCTCGCCATCCCAGAATACTAGAGTGTCAGGGGCTGGAGGGGAACTCGAAAGAGCACCGAGTTCAACCCCCCTGCCAGAGCAGGATCCCCTAGATCAGGTCCCACAGGAACACACCCAGGTGGGGCTGGAAAGTCTCCAGAGAAGGAGACTCCACAGCCTCCCTGGGCAGCCTGGGCCAGTTCTGTCACCCTCACAGTGAAAAAGTTTCTCCTGATGTTTCCATGGAACCTCTCACATTCCAGTTTGCACCCGTTGCCCCTTGTCCTGTCACTGGATGTCCCTGAGCAGAGCCTGGCCCCATCCTCCTGACACTCACCCTTTACATAAATAACCATTAATGAGGTCACCCCTCAGTCT
>WTSP01004899.1:0-26019 GCA_025331215.1 Actenoides lindsayi | reverse complement strand
CAGCTGCCCGCCCGCGCGCGCCCCGCCGCCCCGACCCGGTCCCCTCAGAGCGCGGCACGCACCCTAGCGCACGGCCGCCTCCCGCCGCCCAACTCTCCTCGGCCCCGCACACCCACCTGCCCGGGCAGCGGCCGCCGGCGTCCCCCGCGCCGCTTCCCGGCCGGCACGGCGGCGCCGGCGTACGGGGCAAGGCTGCTACCTCACACCGCCGCCACCTCCTCCTCCGCGGGCACGGAGCGGGTGCCGGGGTTACCTAGGCGATCGCTTCGCCGGCGGGTCCCGCCCCGCCCTCCCAGCGCGGGGAGCCAACCCGAGCGCAGCTTTCGGTATCAAACCGCGGGCGGCGGCCAATGGCGCGGCGCGGCCCCACCCCTCCGGGGCGCTCGCGGGTCTCTTTTTCCGCGAGGGCCGGAGTTGGCCGTGGGGCGGCGGCGCCCCCGTGGTCTGTCCCGGGCACGGGCGGGCGGCGCCGGGTGACTCTGCCACGCCTCTGGCCGGACTGCGGTACGAGAGGTGGCTGCCCGCCCTGGGACGCGCCGCTCGGCCTTCCCCTTGGCCTTCCCGCTGGCCGCTCGGGGCTCCGCTGCGAGGTCGGGGCCGCGGAGACCCCCCCCGCGAAAAGGTCCCCTGCAAGGTCCAGCGGAGTTCGCCCGCTACCGCTGCCTCCCGGCTCTGCTTTTTTTTTTTTTTTAACGAACAGTTTCATTTCCCTCACTTCTTTGGCGCTCCCCCCTTGCGCTTCTCGTTCGTGGTCGCATCGTCGCAGGCGCCCCCTAAAGCTGCTGCTTGCTGCGCGCGGCCCTACACCCGGCTCCCAAACCCCCAGCCGTGTGTAAGAGCGAAAGAGGCGGTCAGCTGCCTTCGCACTGAAAAGGTGCTCATCAAAGAGCAGCTTTCCCGAAATAGCTTTTAGAAGCCAGCAGGGAAGCCCTCATTATCTAGCAGCTTATTGCTTTGCCAATGTTTTCCACAATATATCCTCATTTTAAAGCTCTTGATGCTGAGCTGTTAGGTATAATTGCATGGAAACTAATCAGTATAAAAAATAGGTGGTTTTCTTAAGGCTTAAAAGTAGCAATCAAAGAAAAGCAAGGTAGAACGTAACCAGTAACGCAACAACTCACTTTTGCATGCAGCCCTGTCCCCACCCACTGTCACATTCCGACTGCCTTTAATGAAAATAGGGCGAGGTATAGCATGTTCATTCAGAAAGAGTATGATCACATTATGCATATTTTAACATCCTTATGTTAATAATCATGTTGTATTATTAGCCTTCTCTATTTTTCCCTGTTCTTTTTTTCTAGTTGTTCCAGTTTTGAACATAGAAAGATGGATGGATTTACTTTCTCATCAACTTCACTTGAGATTCTCAAGGCACTAAAAATTCATTACATGTGGATTAGAAAACATCTAGGGGACGTTTAGGTGTTTGTTTCAAACCAACCAACCAACCACAACATGGATTGACTAAATTTGTGGAAAGGACTTATTTCAGCAAAGGGGCTTCTTGCCTCAGTGGTGCGCACGCAATGCAACATCTAGGCAAGTCTCACCAGAAGGACAGAAGCTAATGAGAAACCTTGCCTACCACGTTTCAGTTGCCTTCACAGCCCGACTGCTGGGTGTAGCAGTTAATAGTTCCCCTTCCTGCTTTCAACCAGTTCTTTTAAGGCCGACCAGTACCACGGCAGGGAGCGTTGTTTCTGAACGTCATGCTGCTTCTTCATACCACAGGAGTGTGGTAACTTCACTCGACTTCCCTTCTTCCTGAAAGAAAAACAAGAAAGCCACTATATTTCAAATGAAAGTAACTGGTTTATCGGGCAAGCGTACAGACAATATAAAGCCAGTGTCATCTGTATGGATCATGTCCTACCTAATGAATTTTAGTTCAGCACATTGAGCCACTTGCCTCTTTCGTTTAAATTTTACATTGCTACTGTGATATATTTCTGAAAAACAAAGTATTAATGAAATCCAGTAGTGCAAAAAGTCCACAGATATGTTACTTTTCAAACCAGTCTAATACTTGTGGTTTTGACGTTAAATATTCCAGATAGTCTTGGCCTAGATATCCAAACCTTGGCTTATAAGTTGACCTCACTGATGACAAATGTGTTTGTGCCTGGAAAGGCTAGATAATGGGGTTTTTTTTTTGAGAAAAGAGCTATTTACTCTGGATCTTGCAATGTTAGCTGGTTGTTCTACAGGATCCAGAGCAGTCTTTGTAGTCAAACATGATGTGAGTGATTTACTAGACTGAGAAGGGGGCTACAGTCAAGAAACTCCAAACTCTCTTTACTGCTCTGCCATCCTTTCAATTGAACAATGATGCCTTGAAGTGTCCGTCATGCATAAAGCCCAAGGACTTAAAAACTGTCTTATATAGACAATTTCCCCTCTGTCTATGAATAGACTTCAATGAAATCTGCCCACACAAAGTTTTTCTGTAGGGTTGTAATCCCTAACTTCCAATTTCCTTTCCATTTTGTGTTTTAACACCTCCAAATACAACATCTGTATTTAGCAGTGTGAGTAAGGAGATCTCAATCAGTAGTTACCAACGTTTCAGATTACAGTTGATAAATTCACACGATATTCATGTTCTTGCCACACATGGAATTGTTACAGATGGTGTGTATAATAGGGATAAGGAACTTGTCTTGAAACATCTTAAAGCAACATTTTTATACCCTACGTGGCAGAAGAAAAAAAAAAACCCAGACTTTAAATATCATTTTAATTTTCAATTTCCTTATCTTTAGATTCTCTTCCCACCCCCCTTCACAAAACAACTGTTCTATTCTTCTCCACCCCCCTAGGCTATTGTTACATGTGTTCTCAGTATAACAAAAGGGTTTTGTCTAAAAAGACTGTATCTGAGTCATGTCTTTGCATGTGAAACAGCTGTACACCTAGGGCACATTCTTGGTCACTTGAAAATGTGTCATTTTCAGCATTCCGGGTTTACGGGTTTTAGCCCTGTGTCACTGCAGTGATTGGAAGAAAGGAACTATCTGCAGGCATCACAGAACTGTGGCAGCAGACCTGGACAGTGGGAGAAAGAAAATGCAAGTGGAAATGTCACGTGAATGATGTTTGGCCTAAAGTTGAAAAAGCTGGTCTAAAAAAAACTTACATTAGTAAATCTAAGGGATCTAATTATCCAGAACACAGCTTTACACTGGCTAGAAGATGCTCAGAAATCATTCATTACAAAACTGAAATGCTCATTACAACCTGCTAGCATCTGATACTGCGATACAATGACAACATCTACAAATCGGCTTTGGGCAGTTAATGCACAGGAATGTATTGTGGTGAATACAGAATAACATCAGAATCTCTTAGGAGTGTTTCTTTTCTTAAAAAAAAAATTAAAATGTTCTATTCAAAACTGTGTGAGTAATGGTAGAGAGGGTAACAGTCACTCTACACTGCATGGTCATTCCTTTGTCAGTGCACTGCCTACCATCATCCAAACAAATGGCTTTAGAATGTCTTGTGTATGAAAAATAACATGACATTCTCCTGAGTAGTCACTAAAGGAAAGCCAGTTTGGATTATATCATTCAAAAGATAGCTTATCTGGAATTAACAAAACTCTCATTTTAAGTCCCTCCTTTGTCCATACTAGAAAGAAAATGTCCCCTGTTGCCTAAGGTAGTAAGGCTGTTATCATTTGGGGGACAGAATCTCTCATTAGTCACTGAAATTTAAGAGACATTAATAAGCAAGAGCATGACTATTTAATAACAATAAGCAAGGGCATGACTTTCAAGCCATGCATTTACAAAAAAAAATTACAAGAATGAGGTTTAACTGTCAAAGTCCGTATTAAATCTCCTGAATAGGAAATACTAAGAGATTCCCAAAGAATTTCATATATTAAATGTATGTTTACTAAGTCTATACATGATTTCATGCACTGAGTTAGAGCACTACAACAGACACAACTGATATGATAGAGCAGATCTGGTATGTGGATAGCATGAGCCTGTAACAGCCTCCGCCGATAAGGAAAAGCTGGCCTGCTGGACTGGACCTTCCCCATCTCCTCAGGTGTTGGACCAGTCTGGGAAATCAAAGCTGGCCATTGCCATTAGGGCCTCTCAGGATCCACCAATAAAGTGGCAATGGCCCGGTGAAAATCTCAGCGTGACACACGAGCGCAGTCCTGTAAGCACGGCACCCCCTCAGAGATGTTCTGTGCAGTACACGGGTCTTTTCCTGCGCTTGCACCAGCGTGTGTGGCTATAATAAGCTTCTCTTTGTTTCTTACACGGGCTCTGGGGAAGGGGGAGGCAGCAGCAAATAATGGACTGAGTGACTGCAAATGCAGATGCCGGACAAAATGGATGCTGAATTTGGCTAAACAAAGCTACAGCCTGCAGCAAGAACAAGCAGCTTTTAACAGTGCAAAAAGTTCTCTGAGAACTTATGGCGTATGTAGGGGGGGCAAGGAGGCAAACCACTCTTACCTACAGCAGCGCCTCAAGCAGCCAGCACCACTGACACCCAAATATTCAGCATCCTGGCACTTTACTGTTCTGTTCCTCTGACTGAATGAGGTGGCTGAGGCCTCTCATGTTCAAATTTTAAGTCTAACTTAAATGCTGTAAAGCCACTTGAAGTAGAAGGCCTCTTCCTCAACCTCCCCTGACCACTGGAACATGCCAGAAGTACCAACCAGCACATCACCTGATTCACCCATCCGGGCAGACACGGCCAGACTGTGAGTAAGTGGGCTCAGCTTCTTCCCCTTTTCCCTGCTCAGACAAGCTGTGTGAGATGATGTGCAGCGCTGGGTCCAAGCTGGAGAGCATGAACCCATCAACCTCTCCTTCTGGAGCATGAGCTTTGCTGGTGATCCCACAGAGCACAACTGCTTCTCTCGGGCTCCCCAAATCTGGGCTGTGGACTGGAGGAGCTGGAAAGGAGGGTTCCTCTGCACTGAGGCTGTAAGTGTGCCAGTAAGAGCTGGGAGTTGAACCCTCCCATCCTACCCTCTAAATCCACACCTAGAAGGCACATCTTCATATTGCTTCTAAATCACAGAAAGCCCATGGTCGGGAGCTCTTAGATATTTTTAAAGGATGTCACTCTTGATCAATTTATGCCCATTCTATTATAATAAAGCAGCATTTTTATGGTTTTTTTATATATCACTTAACTGTTGAGAAACTGGTTGAAGTACTTAGTTGTCACTAATTCTATACTATAGCCAATGTATATGTACTTGCTTATTTTCTGCATCTGCTCATGGCAAATGGATTTCTGGGTATGGCCATACTTCACAAGACAGCTTTTTCATGAAGTGTGTGGGCATCCATCATCTATCAGTCAGTGGAGATCAAAACAATTGCTCAGAATTAGGAAGAGCAAGGTCTTTACAAAGATTAACAGCACCCTGAAGCAGCCATCTGACTTTGCTGCTACATTCTCTCTTTATATATAAATATCTCTACATAGCTTTTATTTCTTCCCATTTGCTAACAAAGATTTTGCAAAAATAGTTCCATTCATCAATACAAAGCAACTTCTTTCATCAAAAGCCTCTTGAATAGCTAGTGTCTAACACAACCAGCATTTCTGTCCACATGTAACCTCACACATCACACAGGCAAGTCTCCCACCAGCTATTATCTTCTCTGCCCACTTCAGGGGTCTGACCTCATACTCAATATTAACTGTTCTTGTAATAAAAAGCAGCACTGGATTGTTAGAACTGCAAGTTTTCAGATGAGGCACTGAGTTCCCTTGTGTTATTTCTGCTGACTTTTCTAATCAAATATAAAGATCCCGTGACACATTTTGACAAAAAGTAGGGCACAGCTGGCTTATTTATTCTTTTACTAAAAATAGGCTTCAATGTCCAGCAGGTTGTAATGTGTTAGACAGCACTTTAAGTGTAATAGCTGATGTACCTGCCTCAACACAGCTATATTACCTGTATTATCTTTGCAACGTGCTCATTATGAAAACCAAACATCAGGCTTCACAATGACTTCAGTAGTTCCATTTTGCTAAAACGCTTACTAGGATTAGACTGCCCAACAATTGAAAATCACTTCTCATCCTTAGCAGAGGAATTTCTAACAACCTTCCAAGCATAGTGCAGCATGCTCTACATCTCCTGGGTTAATGGAATATTACTATTCTCAGCCAGAGGCAAAGTCTAGGAAGAGATTCATTATGGGAACAGGAAGACAAATGGTTTAAAGAAAGTCGTATCTCTGCCACCTTCTTTACATATTTATTTTCTATCTGGCCTTTTTGTTAAGGCTATCATGATAACAGAATGGATGTAACAACTGTGAAAATGAACAATGATGACAAATACTACAGTGTCTCACACTTTTTAATGACTATGGATAGGAAATATGCTATATTATTCTGAATTTGGCTTTGCAGAAGACTTTCAACCAATGTCAAGTTTGCTTAGAGAAGATCATTGTCCAGTCACAATGGTTTAAGTCAGGGTTAGAGAGGCTTCATTTTGTGTAGAACAGCTGTAAGAGCCAAAACACAAGAGTCTTTAGCCCCTAAATTACACTGATGCAGTTACTGTTCGAGTCAAATACATTTAGTGACCTGCAGTACGCAGTGAACCTCACTCCTGACTTTAGTCGTACTCCATTTGCAAACCATGAAAGACTTGCACAAAAACTTGCTTGATCTCACAAGTTATATGTCATGTGCAAACCAAAGAGAGATAAAAGCAAAGGTGATGTCTTACTGTGTCCATAAAACTCAGGTACTGCACTAGCGTTTCACTAGCCCATGGAAAAACGTGATCACTTGGATCTCACTGATTCTTACACGCCACTGGAAAGCTCGTACATCTCTATCTATCTATACCTACAGAGCAGGACAAATTGAAAAAGTTCATGTGACATTTTAAAAATCAATAAGCACAAGAAGAAGAAATACTGCATGCAACATTATTCCTCTAAAACATCAGTTCTTAGCTACAAACTATTATTTGAATCCCTAGTCAAAGTCTCAGATTTTAACTTCTTCCCCCCAGTGAATGTGTTATAATTTTAAAACTACTTATGAGTTTCTATTTTCAAAAGGACTATCCAAAACACATATATCTAGCAGACAGGCATTCAAAACGTGTTTATAGATGTCTTATTAAATGTTTCAGTTTATGAGTGTCTAAACATATCAATGTATCTTTTGCTACAAAGTTGCTTTTCTACACTAAGATAAATGCAAACAGAGCCACTACCACACACTGAAATCAGTGACACCCACGAATACTCAGTGCTCTGCTGGAACAGAAACACGTTCACCTAACAGCTCAGTTAATGTCACCTCCTGTGATCAGGAGCCAGGAGTCCCACTCTCAGAAAAACCAGCGCTCTGACACAGTTCAGATTATTTTGTTAATAATACAAAGTGTTAATAACAGACACTGCACAAGCAATGCAGGAGAGATTCTGGGAATACTCCCCAAATGCCAGTCCATCTTTTGAAGCAACACTCTGTGTAAGCTTTTGTTGCTGGACAATCCAGTCACCCCGAATCGGGAAACCCCATGTTATTTCAGACAGCTTCTTCACGCTGTGTTATGCACCATCTTCATGTTTAGTGCTCAATAGCTAACGTTAGTAAATCTGGCTAGATGCCATAAATAAATAGTTGCAGTGTAAGAGGAAAAGTGTATTATTACTCCTTTACAAACTAAAAAATTAAGCCTGCCTTACTATTTTGGAAACTCCAGGCTTTGTGTTACATTGCTTTTTACAACAGTTTTCCAGATATTGACTAACCAGATCAAAATACACGTTTCACTCCCTCTGTCTGCCAATCTATCACAACAAGTCTGAAAGCTTCATTTCTATGACTCATGTGCCTTTAAACAACCATGCAAACGATGCCAAGTCTCTATTTATCACAGCTTTGTCAGTGAAACAAATCCTTCAGCAGGTGAATCATGAAATTGCTGTCTGTGTGGATGCTAAGTAAACACAGGGGGAAGCAGAGAGATGCCAGCTTAACTTCATGCTTCCCAATCCACTTCTCCTTCACTGTATCGCTGTGACATTGCTAATATGAGCAGAACAGCTCTTGCCTCTTTCTCAACACGCAGCCCATTTGGCTGCAGTTCAGAAAGTCCTTTAGACCCACCAGGAAAACTGAAGCCCACACATAAGTGGTTTGCTCAGGAGACAGCGCCTGCTGCACACGCCTCTGAGAGGGAAAGGGAGGGTTCCTTTCCAGTACCAGAAGGGCATCCATTTAAACAGCTCCACCATTTAGCAGGTAGCTCTCCTGCTCAGAGGGGGCTCACAGGGGACTTGGTGCAATCCTGCCCTCCAGTGAAGAAAGACAGACAGGTTATGTCTGCTCAGAGAAGGACTGGCCATCTGGACAAAGTTAGGTCACCTTTGCAAGAGAACACATTCCAGCAGTTCATCAAAGCATGGCTGAAGAGCACTTTTTTTAATTCCTGGAATGTACCTCATTGCCAAAGAAGGTAGCTATGCTGGGGAAAATATTCCACAGGGAGCAAACAAATTCTTCTGCAAAGCCATTCCTCCCCGGTCCACCCCAGCTGACATTACACAAGTTGGATAATAGGTCAAGGTATTAAATAACACATAAATATTTCCAGTAAATTATTGCTGCTGCAGGCCCTGGCTTAGCTGGTACTGCTTCCCTCTGTGATAATGCAAAAACAACTTCCTCAGTACTTTTGCACCTAAAGCCTAACATTAACGAAGCATTTCCTGCCAATCACTGACTGGATTATTCCTCCTCCCCTATCTCCCAATCTATGTTTTAAAGCTCTTGAAAACTTACCCAGTTAAGCTTTACTCAGCAATGTCCTTCTCTGGAAGTCTCTGACTGGCCTTATAGCCTATGCAATGGGGCAACCTGATGGCCCCAAAATACTACAGCTTTGGCAATACATTTAAGGACAAATGACAAATTCCAATGGGAGATAAGTTGGGTTCTTTTCACACCACCAAGGATGGTTTAGATGAACCCCTGGCTTCCCATCATGAACTGGCCAAGAATATTCCTTTCCCTCCGCCTCCAATTTTGAGATTATACATTTTCACATATTTTTTCCCAAGTGTTTGAGAGCACAGTATTGGGAAGCCACAGTCATCTTCAATCTGGTAGAGGAAATCCCCTTGGAATTTAGTATTGCTTTAGGCATGAACAGCGTTTCACAGCATATGCCAGTAACTCCTTTTCCTTTACTGTCAACAACACTCCACAACAGGGCAAATGCAGTTATGAGCCAACTAACCAAAAGGGGACACGGTTAAAAGCTAAAACACCACTGGGATGAGGATGAGCTCTTAAATCACCTCCATGTGACTGAGAGCCATTAGTCCCAAAGGAGACCTGCCCAAGGAAATTTCTGGGATTTTCCACTGAAATTTGTACTTTCCCAGAAGGTTTTCTGTAGGACTGCTCTAAGGTCAAGTATCCGAGGAACTCCCAGGATACAACACCAAATTCCACTCTGAAAAGTGCTGGGGCAAAATGTTTGCACAGAGCTGTTGAGTAGGAGGGTGAAGTCATGCATTTTCTGTAACTCTTTCCAAATATAAATTATTTCTCATAATACCTGTTAGCTGCACTGGGCTGAGCATTCTGGGGCAAACTGGATTGGGTTGCACACTGCGCAGTGAGCTGGATTGTTCTCCTTCGGGCAACTGAATAGTTTTCCTGGCAGACAAACTTGTAGCCCAGCTGAGAACGTGACACCAACAGCACTAAACATTATTTAGATTTTTCAGGATCAGTGAGAATCTTGGTTCTTTCTCAATACACCAAGATACTTGAAAAGGAAAAAGCTCAACTGACCTTGCAAGCTGAATGTATGGCAAACTAACGCTGACATTTCATGTGGGTTTGATAAGCAATGGTGCATATGGAGTCTTCTGACATAACAAGATTTAACAACATCCAAAGAAGAGAGGATTAATAACCTGGTTTAATGTTTACTGATCATCTGGCTCCAATACAAATTTTTGGAAGACTGTCTTAAAGTGAAATTAGTTTCCCTGGGCTTGACTTGCAACAAGACTGCTCACAGAGAACAACTGCAACTAGTAAGAAACATGCTCCTGTTTGAGCAATATATGGAAAGCAGGAATACCAGAGAACAACCTCCTCCAAGCCCTCTCTTCCCCCTGCTTAAAGCTGCAGCCTTTTTTGCCTGATGGTCCACATCTGGATGAGAAGTAATGGGTCAGTGGTACTGAATATCACAGCTCCCAAGGCCACCAGCTCTTAGCAGGGTCCCCACCTCTGTCTGATAAATGGCAGCACCGCTATCAGTGACTGCTCAAAGAAAATAACGCAGAGGGAAACAGAAATTGTGGCCACCATGGCAAAATCAGATCACAGTAGCACACAAACTGTTGTGCACAGCTCAGTAATCAATGTGGGCCTATTTTTATGCCTGGGCCGATCAGGACAGCCACAGTGCAAAGACCACGCCAGAACAAGCCTGTCCTGCTCACAGAACCGTTTCCAGCAGCACAGCAAGGAGTTAATGATTGCATTTCTGCTATCACAGAAATACCGGTGCTCGGTCAGAAGTGTTGTGAAGAAAGGTTTTTGAATGCTACTTTCCTGCTGCTTTTAGGTCTGCCGCAGAAGAGGAACTAGGGGGAAGACCAAGCAATCCACAGACACCTTTGGAGAAAGCTTTGGCTAGCCACTGCTGCTTCCTAAGAAACAGTAAGTCACTGCATTCTTAATTCTACTTTATACTGTAAAATAACCTTTTGTTTTTTGTGAAAGACTTATAAAGCTATTGGTTTCCAGACTTCTAAGGGCACCATAACCCAGGTACAAACTCCCTATACAGGGAGGAACGTGATGATAGCACAAGAAATGCATTTGCCCTCTCCACACACCAACCCATCTCTGTCTGCACACAAGAAGGCATTCCCCCAGCTCCAGCCCAGAGCTGTCTCCACAGAGCCCCAGGGCAGCGGCCGGTATCTGCCCTCACCTCCACACCAGCAGTACTGGGATGAAGCAGGATGCAGTAGCACAGAGAGGAGAAGAGGAGCTTTCCTGCTGAGGGGGTTTATCGGTGTGTACATTGCACACCTGTAGAGACATATATAAACCACACACCTCCACAGCTTCACTGCAGTTTGGCCTTCTGTCTTTTAACACGTGCAAGAAACGGCCGCCCTGGATCTGCCATCCACCATAACCCTGCTGTTCCCACACCGTGGCAGGCAGGACTACAGCAGCACAGCCTCCTAGCCCTCCTTCCACGAGTCCCATACCACACATCCCGCCAGAGGCCTGGGAGCAGAGGCATGATCTGGAACATGACAGTGACTGTGGACGGCCAGCACTGGATGGTAACGAGAGCCAGCACGCAGTTAGTATATGGAAACATTTACATCTGTCTCCCCGTAGATCTGTATCCTTACTGCTGTATGCTGACCCACAGAGCTCCGAGCAGGGGACTTTGCCAAGCCTGTTTGCAGCTGCAGTGATCCAGATCTTAAACTGCAGTAAGCTTCTAAAGCAAAGCAGTGATGTAATGCCATGAAACAGGAGCACGCTGCCTTTTAACTGTCCCATGCCAATCCAACAGCATTTCCAATGCCACCATACAACCAGCACAAACACAGAATCATTTGAACTGAAACTTCAAACGCATCCTTACCTTGTCATTAAACTATATTTAACATTTTCTTCACCAAGTACAACTTCCAGTTCGGGTCAATCAGTTACTGGGGACCAGATAGATGCATAGACCAGACAGATGCTTCTGTTTTGCTTCGTAACAGCAAAAAGTATCAAGTAATCAGCTCTCAAGCACCTTAAAAATGCCATCTTTGTTCTCAAGCACCATTACCAACAAAAAGATCCAATACCTAGACCGGCCAAAATACAGAAAAAGCAATCTTCTCCACACTGGAGTGAAAAAAAAGGTCTCTATTCATGAAATACCACCTGCAAACTTAAAAAACCACCTTATGCCAATTTCTTCTGATAACATATCCAAAATAACCTCTTAGAACACTATAATTTAACAGTAGTGCTTTCCTTTAATAATTTAACTTTAAAATGCGTACTTCAACTTTACATTTTTACTCTAATGCTAAATATACCTTTGAGGAAAAGTATTGAGTAGAATGTTAGAGCTGCATACTTCATCTCTTCTAATCTTCGTCACACCTCAAAATGCAATTTTTCACAGGTTTATGTTAAAAAGAAGCACAGATAGATATGGAACATGAGACCCTCTTTGTGGCTTTTTTTACACACACCTAAGAATCGGTGATGCCCAGCTAACTTATCCTATACCATAAACATACCTTGAAAACATGAGCACGATTTGCTTGTGTTGTTTTCTCTCCTTCCCCCACAATGACAGCTGAGGGAACAGACATGCTGTTCCGTAGTGGCTTGGCCATATGAACTCTATTAAAAACCTGATTATTTCAAGTTGTTAAAGATTAGGTGATAACCTCCCTCGAAAGAGGAAAAAAATACAAAGAGACCTTAGTTAGTACCTGATAAAGAAGTGGGGCTATTGCACTGTGTGAACCCCAAATTAGGATAATAATGTAGGGAGACTCAACGAAAGATGCTCTGTGCTTCTGTTTACGGTGGCAATAGCTCCTCCAGGGGCCTGCCCCTTCCAGGGCTACCCAGTACTGCAGCAGTGTGGTACTGGTTTTCCATGCATGTCTGTCCTGAAACAAAGCATTTTGAATTAAATCCTTCTGGGCAAGGTCTGTCTGAATCACACCCCCAGGAAGATAACTCTTAACGCTGAAGCGCGCACACATTCAGAGGGCACAGGCAAGCTTCACCACATTCTGGGTGCACCCATGGCATTTCCTGCAGCCCATCACAAACCTCAGCCACCAGAGCATTGCTGCTCCCAGTCTTCACACTCCAAATGAGTTGTTCTCCTTTCTACCTGCATTTTGCACTGATAGGAAGATGCTGATACACACAAATGATTCATTCAGCAGCAAACAGCTAATCTGCATATTAGCAAAGTGCTTTGTGCTTAGCAAATGATGGCACATAAACACAGCAGGATTAAATGTAAGGCTCCTGAAGTCGGAAGACTACAAATTAATACCTGCACAGTATATTTATTGCCAGTTCTGCATTACTGTTATTGCTTCATCCGAGTTCTTTGACAGATACTGAGACTCTCAATTAGCAATCTGCCTTTTTAATGCACAGAAAATCACTATTTATTTCACACTCTGGCTTTGGAGTGATCAGTTCCACACACCCACACACGTAACCTCACACACGAGCAATCCTGCTCAGTTCAACCATCTTTCCAAGCCAGGCTGTACTCAGAATGTCAGGTTCTATACATTTTGCCCTCTTCCAATTCATCCCATCTTTTTACAGCTTTTCCCTCTAGCTGATTATGATTTTCTAAGGTTTCAAATTCACCTTTTTTCCTTTTAGTTTTTCCTATCTGAGGTATATTGTAATGATATTAAGGGGAAATTTACTACAGAACTAGCTTAACTCAATTTCTTTCCACAGTGTTTGTCCAAACACTGAGTGTGACCTATTCAAAGGTATTTGGCAGAGGGCTGTCATTTGTCAAGCTGTTTTTCCAAATTTTATCAGTGTGAGTTTTAAAATCAGTATCAAATTATTTTTGTTACATCAGATAAAAAAAACCCCAACAAACCACTCTCTCGCTGAGCTGGAATCTTTTAGTCTAACTCCTTAAAACTGCAAGAGACAAATGAAGTACATGAGGGGAAAATCGCACAGAAGAAAGGTTTGTGGCTGAAACTCCACTTAGACATAGAGCAGGAGGGGGAGGAAAATCACATCTCTTGAACAGTATTTCCCAAGCGTTTGTTAAGAATTATTTTATTTCTTCTCACATCACCAGCAGACTCAAATCAACGATGCTAGACCTGGGCTTGGTGAGATCTGTTGAAAATATAATGGGACAACGCCTCATCTGCTGCTGCTCTGCCATCTCCAGTAAGCTATGTGTCCAGGGCACGTGCAGATCAGGTTGCTTGTTTCTTACAGCTTTTATTAATGTCCAATTTGTGTGTTGGTTCCGGATGCTAGGGTGGAATCAGGAGACCGGTTCAAATATCTTCTTACAGTTGTTGCTAAATCATAACTATTTTAAAAGATTGAGTATGACAAGTCTGAGAGAGGAACAAAGAGTTTTATTCATGGAAAATCTTACTACCCTTCAAAGCGAGTCATATGAGAGATATATGAATACATATATTTTTATAGCTTGTACCTAAATTAGAAACAAGATTACAATTCTCAATGTCCCTCAAATTCCTTCCCTTCTCTCCACATTCTCCTATTTTTTTTGGATGATACACTGTTCCCTTCATTTTTTTTCCTCCTCTTCTGCATTCTTGTCCCTTCTCTCTCCACTCTTCCCACCCTACTGCATCTTGACTTCGTGTTCACTTGTAACCACTCGTGGGATTCAGAGATGCAACGCGCCAAGTTCTGGCAGTTTGGAAATTTGGCAATTTTCAACTATAAAAAGACTTTGCCATCTTCCCTCCCCCAAACAAGTCATTAAGGAGAAAAAACCCAAACCAGTTTGATTTAAATTGTGGTGTTACCCATCCTGAGCATTCCCAGTTTAAAGCAGAGTGATGAAACTATACTGACAGAAGCCAGTAACAGATGCAGCTTAAACAGTCTAGGATTAGTTTTAATTAGTTCTAGGAGATACACAGAAACTGTAACTAGGTAACTGTCCCAGAAATCCTGAGGGACCAGGCTGTCTTCTCAGGAAGCATCTAAACTCAGCCTTGCTGCAGGTTCTGGCTCAGTTGTTTTATCCTAACCAACCTGCCTATGCCTCCCTGTAACTGCCTCAAAATAGCTGTAGTAACAGAATATTCAATAACAGGACTTACACTTGCTTGTATTTTAGAGGTGAAAAACATAAGAACATCCCATGTGTGCCATGTGCTTCTGTTACTACAGTGCAGTTTCACAAATCCATAGAGCTTCGGAGGGAGAAAGTCCCCTTGGTCTGCAGCCTGAGCGCTGGCTGCCCGCGGCACCTCTGCCACCACCCACTGCCTCGGAAGCAGAGTCTCTGTGAGGCTCAGGCTTTAGCAAAGGCAGACAACCCAGCCTCAGGCAGAACCACACGGAAAGAGCCTTCTTTCCGGTTCACTTATCACCATGTCACGTTTCAGAAAACAAGCCCAGCATATGTCCCTGCTGCTTCACTTTGCAGGTTTCTCATCTGCCTGCTAGGTCCCATTTTAGATCAGGAAGGAGCTGTCTTCTTGGCACACTGTGTCTTCAGCCCGCCGGGAGAGGTGGGCAGTCTCACAGGAACCCAGGCACTGCCAGCTCCTTCAACCTCCTCCGATCAGCACAGCAAGGCTGACTGACAGGGCACCTCTAGGAGAGGGGGACAAGTGGTGCACGTGCACTCAAGTGTCACTATTCAAACCAAATGGTGCCACATGTCCAATGATATCCCAACAAAATGAGTACAAAGTCAGAATCTAGGTCTCCTAAGCAAGCTATGTTCAAATATACTTCATAACAAGGCAGGAAACAAGTCAATTTAACGCCGTAGACATATTAGAAAAAAACAGTCAGCGGCAAAACTCGCTGGGGAAAAAAGCCATTTCCTCACACCCTGACTTTTGGAGCTAGACCAGGCCAAGCTAACTGGTTGAGCCAGAAGCACTACCCATTCAAACAGACCAACGGGATGCGGAATTAAAAAAAAAAAAAAAAAAGAAAGAAAATGAGTGAAAACAGTTTCCACATGAATCCAATTGGACACCAAATTGGGTGGTCACGTTACAAACCACCTTTGCGCGCTTGCGGAATTAAAGTTTTCAAGCCAAACAGGGCAGCTGTTTTCCAAGATGTGGTAAAATACAGATAGCGACTTTGGACTTGGGAACAAGAAGCCAACTTTCCAGCTGGATGAAAAACTCTGGCTAAAAGGACAACGACCTCTAGAAGAGGTACCCGACAGCCCCTCAGATTTACATCCGTGTAACAGAAGAGAACTGAACCCAGGCAGTTAGGGATCTCTGAATGGCACCAACTGCTTTACTGGTAGGTCTGAACAAGTTTGCAGCCTCAGAAGGTTACAATCTCCCCCGCCATACAGGAAAGGAAAATCATTTATTTTAGAGGAACTCCAAGTTACTCAACTCCAATCAATCTTCTAAAGCAGGAAATCCCTGCCAGCGCAGGTGGAACTGTAATACACTGGCTGTGCAGCTGGGGAACAAGAGAAATGGGATTACCCTGGTCCCACTTCACTCACCAAAACCAGAGAGCAAATACTCTAAGTAAAATATGCAGCTGAAAAACCTGGGGAAAAAAAACCAACAACAACAACAAAGAAAAACCCAGAAAGGAGGACTAGAAAAGTTATTTAGGTCATTCATAAAAAAGCTTCCTAGAGTATTAACCAAGGTTTGAGCCCTTCTGAGGAAGCTACCACCACTTTGAGAGCTTAGCTATAGGGCAAAGGAAATTCATCTGAATCTGTATTTTAGGAAACAAAGTTGAGAGAACACTTTGCTGACTTCTGACATCACTTGTACCCCTGAAGGAGCCCTGTAATGTGTACTGACAATACCAGCTTCTCTTGGCCATCTCTTTGTTCTCTATAATTGGTATTTTTAAATACAGTTTACACTGTTACTCACTGGACCACATCACAAAAGAGGAATGGCAGGATAAAAATTTCTTTGCCATTGAAATGTTACTTGAGTTAGAAGCCAAGAAACAGACATTCCTTTTTAACATTTACTTGTCTGCAGCATTTTCATTGTGTCAAAAAGAGAGAGATAAGCAATTATTTACATCGCTCCAGATTTCTGTCTATCTGATCAGAAGCAAAAAGACTTAGAGACACGCAGAGATTACACGTCATCACTGCTGGTAGGGTATGCCCTGCACTTTCCACTCTGGGCACTAAGGCTGTGGTTAAATTCAGCTTAGGATAACCAGTATTTTTCATGACAGCTTATTTCACATTCCACAAAGCCATCTGTATCAAACGAACAACATAGGGCAGATTTCAATGCAACTATAAAATAATAAAATTGTGTCTACAATAAAAACCAGTAACACAAAAAGCAGCACCAAAGTTCTGTTTAGACACGGAAAAGATCAATGAGTCACTGACAGAAGAACTGTTAAGGGTGGGATTTCATCAGCAGAGGCAGTGTTCCCATTATAAAAGAGCCTGAGTACTTCTAACCACATGAAATGACCCTCACTCATTTGATGCTGCAAAACAAGTAACTGAACCAAGAACAGATTAATTTCCTTTAGCTACAAATACACCATCACCACACCCAACTGAGATATTTACTATTAATAACAACAGCACGGGGTGGGGGACAACAACGACTTTCTCCCCCCCCTTTTCTACAGATATGCACAAGCAGCTCTCTATTTAGACCATGAGAAGGCTAACTTTTCTCACACAAGCATTTCAGTCAATGTAATAGATAGCTATTCACATTATTATGTTACTTTCTCATGAATTTATGTTTATTTGCTCCTATTTGAGTAGTCAAAGCATGGTACCACACAGCAAACACACATGTGGAAACTACCTGGGCACGTGCAATGGAGGCAGTAAAATGAGTAAGATTACAGAGCTGGTCTTTCATTTCAACCTGGGTATTAGTTCCATCAAGAAGCTAATAGATATTCACCAAAACAAATGTCCATCAAAGCCACAAAAGCAATTTAATGCTTACATGTATGCTGACAACACTACATCAGAGCTGTAAGTAACCTGACAAAGGAGGCTGTAAGTAGCTCAGACATGCAAGCTGGTCCAAAATGTATGTCTCCTCTTACCCAACGTTGGGTCCATTCTTAGTCTGACCTCTGTGATTCAGGCTGCTACGCTCAGTATTGAAGATAAAGATACAGGAACAATAGAAAGCCATTTTCCTCCTGGACATATTGGTGAGGAAAGGTGTTTAACTGAAGGAGAAGATAAAAATTACGCTGTGATTTAACAGACATGTTCTTCCTCTTCAGCTGGATTGGTAAAGCATTGGATTTAACATAAAGTAACTCTGCAATGTTGAGATAAAGTCATGATGTTTTGCTTTCTAAGAGATTCATTGAAAGCCCTGGGTTTGGTTTCTACATTAAATAAGGGAGGGGGAATTGTGTTTTAAATAAACAGCCATCCTGAATTCCTAACAAATTACAAGGTTAAAAGGAATTTGTGTCTGCTGGAAGAAGGTATCTATGTGAAAGATTAATAATAATGAAAACCAGGCTCTGTAAAAGTAGAAGTAATGCTTGTTGAATTTATCATCACCTGCAAGACTTGTTATGTTAATAATGCTTCACATTATGCCAACTAGACTGCAAATAATTAATAGCTCACGAACAACCTTCCCGCAGAAGCTTCAGTGCCAATGTTGTTTTGACTGATTACGATGAATAAAAAAACATAATCCCAAATATTCAGGCCTTGGACACAAATCCCTGATTTCTGAGGAACTTCCACAAATAATAATAATAAACCTATCTCTCACAGCATTACCCTGTCAGAGGTAATTAAGTTCCAGGATGACGGTGTCACAGGGGAATTCTGGTCTCACTATTCACAACTCTTTATTCAAGTCCATTCTGTTCACAAAACAGAGAAGCTGGTTCAGCCTGTACACACAGGGGTTCCACCACTGAGGTCTGCTGAGCCACCACAAATGCTCAGGAGTCAGAGGGTGAGAAACAGGTTCCTGTGATGCCTTGAAACAAAATCAGAGCTTAGCTGATTGGGGTATTTAGGGGGTGCTCATTAAATCTTGAAGGCTATCCGTCTGACCACACGAGCTCTTTCCTCCTCTTGTCTGAAGCAGCTGGGAAACAATGGTCAATAGGTAATGTGTCTCAAACCAGCAATAAGGAATGTCTGCAAGGACACAGGGCTGTGAGAGAGGATGAAGAGGAAGAGAAGGAAACGGAGAATAAAGCAAAGATGGAAGCAAGGAAGGTCAGAAGGTTGTTTTATACATTTACAATATCTCTAAAATAAAGTCACACCCCAGAGAGATGCAGGTGGCAAACTGATCTCATTAGAAAAACCACAATGGTTCAGAGACAAGGTTCATTTTTGCCAAGGATCCTGTTTCCAGCACTGCTCATACCCAGATGTTGCAGAGGAAGCTTCCCAGCCACACTGTTTGACAGACTTAAATGTGGTTCCTGCAGAACAGGCCAGAAAAGTTTTGCTAAAATTACCAGCAAGTTACACAGCAGAAAATAAGATCCTCTGTTTGGAACATGGCATTCACAGTCATAAAGTTTACAAGCTGCTCATGGTGTTTTTCGCTGCAAACAGCATTTGGTGCAGCACACAACATCCCAGCAGAACTCCCAGGTCTGAGAAACTTTCACAGGTGCTTCAAAAGCATGGAGAAAAAAAACCCAACCAGCTACTCATTGCTCTGTTAGGCAACTAGTGTACCAACAGTACGAGACCCACCAAGGTGTGAAGGGACTAGTGTTACCCCATACACCACGCAGGCTTCTGGAGCAAAGCGTAAAGATTTACACAGTCAACCTCTTCTTAGGGAAGAAAGTGCCAGCGTGATGGGGCAGCCAGCATTTCACTCACAGATGCTGTTGAGGCAAGAAACAGACCAGATCGACTGCATTCACTCCTCATCCCTCCATTAACATCAGATCTTAATAACTGCTGCATGGGGCTCCTCAAAAAACTCCCTTCACTATGTTTTCCTACTGAAAATTGTAGCTTTCTCCACGGGGGGAACCCCAAAACAACAACAAAAAAATAACAAACCAACCAACTTTCTACTAAAAGCACTCTGTCTAGTATCTTATTTCTGAAAACACAAGTTGTACTACCTTTTGGCTTTCAACAAACACTTGTTTTGGAGCAGTGGCTCAGTCACACTGGACGCACCGGCCAGAGCACACCTCCCACGAGGCAGTGTGAGATCACCCAAAAGGGAGATGACGACGCAGATGGGGAGATACAGCCCAGCCAGGGAAGCCAGTCTGCTGCTGAGTCAAAGTTGGTAATCAAAAGTATTCAAAACTTTTAAAAAATATACTGCAGGTGTTCGCAAAAGGAATAAGCTCTGCTTTAAAAATTTTCTGCAAACATTATTTGGTGATCAGGTCTGTTCCTCACCATTTCTGGGAACCCTTGAAGCTGCAGATGCTAAAGATGGAGACAATTACACCAGGACACAGAAGGACCCAAGAACAGAAACCATGGCCCAGCACTGCCAGACACTTCCCACACTTGGGAATTACAAGTAGTTGGCTAGTCCCCCTCCATTTCTTTCCCTCGTCAAGCACCTCAGCTCTCGTACCTGACCACTCTCTTTGAACAGTTACAAAGATTCTCATTGCAAGTTATGGACAGATAAATGTCTGAGGGAGCTAAGAGGAAAGGGCTCAGCTACAAAGAGTTGCTCTCTTGTTGCAAGGTCCATGTAGTCAGACTGGTGCTAGCTACTGTTAGAAATACATAGTGAACAGTTTAAAGAGCCTTGGTTTAAAATAGGCCTCCAAAGCTACCCCGGAGGCTGAAATTGAAAGATGGTAGATTTAGATTAGATATTAGGAAGAAATTCTTTGCTGTGAGGGTGGTAAGGCACTGGAACAGGTTGCCCAGGGAAGTTGTGGGTGCCCCATCCCCGGAATTATTCAAGGTCAGGCTGGATGGGGCTCTGAGCAGCCTGATCTAGTGGAAGGTGTCCCTGCCCGTGGCAGGGGATTTGAAACTGGATGATCTTTAAGGTCCTTCCAACCCAAACAATCTTATGATTCCATGAGTGCCAAAAGGGACTAAGCTCACCAAGGAATGTTGTACATTGCCTTGACAACATCAAAGATTAACTAACTGATCTCCTCCATCAACGTATAAAATCTACTCCTGGAACCTCGTGTTCGGTGTAACAGAGATTCTGGTGTAAGGGTAGCAAAGGCTATCCCACAGTGCCTCCGCAGCTGCCTGAGCTCTCTCGCAGGCTGCAGAGCCTGCAAGGAGTAAACCCAAGCGCACATACGCCTGTGCAATCAAGGCTCTGCTCTTATCAGACCCCTCCCAGTCTGCTCATGCTTTAACCGGTCATTGACTCAAGTAACGTCCTGCATGTTACAATTGCCAGTAAAACACAATAGCCTGAAACTGAAAATACTGCTGGTCTACCAACAATCCAATCTGAGGGACAAACTCGCTGGTAATTCCCAGACCAGGTCACAGGATGAGACACTGATTGTCTCAGTGCTCCAAGTGAGCAGCTTAATTGGGACAGAAAAACAGGGTGATTAATCACAGGTAGGGAAAACACCTTCCTACAGAACACAGGCAACATTAATGCTTCACATCATTAAAAAAAATTGTGAGGTTACCACTCAGGACGGCACACGTGGAAAACATTTAAGGGGAAAAAAAAAGATGAAAAGTTTAATTGGTGAATTCTCCCCATTAACACCCTCAGCAGCCTGAGACATGCTGGCAGGCAGGAGGGGCTGGCCTCAGACACACTGCCAGCCACGCTTCCCCACTGCTGGCAGCTGCCAGACCTTCCTGGGGTTTGAAAGCTTCCCTCCTGGAGGCCCTGCTGCCAGCGCTTTCTGGTAAACTGACCTCTCGAGTCACATCTCCTTGGACGTTGTGATTCTCCCCCCCCACACACACACCCGGGTTCTTTTTGATGCAATAGAATCTGATCTTTTTCAATCTCAATCCCTCTTTCCCCAAACATGGGTGTAGACCCCAGAAGCGCCTCCAGGGAGGGGGGGGATTCAGCTCCTGGGGATGCCCACCTCTGAACCAGCTCCACTGAAGCGGGGCAGAACAGCTTCGCACCGAGCGAGAACGAAGGGGACCAGCGCGGGGTCCGCAGAGCTCGCAGCCGCCTGGCAGGAGCTCGGCTCGGGGAGGAGCTCGGCTCTGCCGCTGCAGAAGCCGATGCCCGGCAGAGAAGCCGGCTGCCCTGGTCCCTCAGTCCTCCCGAGGTCCCTCAGCACCCAAGTTCAGCCCCTCGCCCGCCCTACCCGCGGACAGAACCCCTCCGGGAAGGAAAAACCAACCGCCCGACAGCAGCCCCGGCTCCGCCCCGCGGCCCCCCGGCCGGGAACGGGCTGGAGAGAAAGGCGAAAACTGAAATAAAGAGGAGAGAAGGCTCGCTGCCCTACCCGGCTGCGCTGGCGGGACCCCGCCGGCTCCCGCAGGCTCGCACCGAGGGCGTCCCCGGCACCAGCCGCTCGCCCCTCCCTCCCTCCGCCACCGCCTCCTCCGCTTCCTCCTCCTCTTCCTCGGCCCGGCGCCGGAGCGGAGGCGCGTTAGAGCGCAGCGTTACTGTCGCGGGGTGCCCCGAGCTGCGGCGGGGCTCTCTGCTCCCCCGTGAGGGCTTCGGGCCCGTTCCGCTCTGGTTGTTCCCGACACCAGCCCTTTGCCCAGGCGCCGCTGCCCGCCCGCCGAGAGCAGCCCAGGCCTGAGGGCCGCCCAGCCGGGGCCCCCCGGCTCTCGGCACCACCGCAGCCCCGCAGCCGCCCCAGAAGGGCAGGTTACCGCGGCCCTGGGAAGGAGGGCAGGCCGGCCCCCTTGTCAAGCACGATTGTTTTTTCCTTGCACTTGGTAGTGAAGTTCTTGAGCCGTGCTAAATGCTATCTAGCTCCCCACCGCTCTCGCCCCCTTTATCTCCTTCCCTCAGGAAAGGTGGGTATTGTGGTAAAATCCACGGGTTCCTTGTGCATATCTCCAGTTCCTCCAAGGAACTGCCTGGAAGGACCTGGCAATACACGGCACCTACGGGGGGTGCAGCGCTCAGGTCTGCCCTGCCAAGGCCATCCTTGTGGTCTCCCATCTCCTCCTGCCAGCCATGTCTTATGGTGGTGCACCCACCCGCCCGCCTTCCTCACAAACATCACATACACCCCAGGCCTCTGCCTACCACAGGACTGATGCAGAAGCCCTTTGCCAGCCTCTCAGGCTGACATGTGGCATCCCACAGGCACCCCGCAGCAAGACCAGGGGATACTCTGACTTGCCCAGCAGCATGACCAGGGGATACTCTGACTTGCCCAGGCCACCACAGTGCTGCAGCACATTTTCCAGACAACAGCCATTAAGGGACACCTTGCTAACCTCCAGCCATCCAAACGCCTTCACGCAAAGCACTCTCATCTGCATTTCAGTAGCACCTTGTGGCAACTTTCACCAGCAAGGTAACCACCAGGTTTTGTGCCAGTGCTTGGGAGATGGTGTTGTAATAAGTCAAAACCTGTAACTTCAGGTGTAGTGTTCGTAAATGTGCAAAGCCAGTCATCCCATTTGTGAGCGTGCCAGGTGGTAGAGCACAAAGGTCTGCTGCTTCGGCTTGCAGGTTGTATTTGGTGAGAGGGCCAGGGGGTGTCTGCTAGGAGACAGGAGGCAACTGTTAGAGCTGAAAGGAGGACAGTAAGCAACACCCACAGAAGGGGTGGCCTCAATCACTGGGACCAAAACCAAAGCGTCTTGTAAGAAAAACCTAAATCCCAAAAAAATGCCCTAGCAGGAGGCCTGGAACATCCCCTAGGGCAAGCTGAACCTCAGGTTCCTGTTTTATTGGCAGCAAGAATGGTGTTCGTCAGCACAGGAACTTGAGTTAACGGTCTCTTGTAAATTTTAGTACTTGCAGAATGGTTTAATGAGATTTGACAAACCTACAAAGATGCAACATACACTAAAAATGCAGCAACATTACGTTGTTGAAGCCTCACATTCTTTTAGTGCTTGGTACAGGCAATAGTTTGCAATGAATAATAGCAAATCCACACCCTCTCTGACAGCTGTGCTGGTCACAAACAGGAGTCTGAGCAGGACAGGAAAGCCAACAGTCACTGAACAAAGGAACCCAAAGGAGCCTCCACCTGAAGCTTCATTTTCCAAGCTCCTCTGGAGCCTATCCTCATGGGATTGCTTTGTTGCTCCTCAGTGTCTGAGCTCTTCCTTCCCCCTGTCCCTTGGAATGAGCAAAGCCCTCCTTCCCCACCGACAGAGAACAAAATCCAGCTAGTAGTGGCTTCCTTGCCATTTCTTGCAGGGTGCTGTTTCCCCTCCCCTTGAACAAACAGCTCTGCATACCAGCAATGTTACTGTACTGCAACATAACCCTCACATATGAAGAAGTGCTTTGAGGCACTCTGTATGTGCAGCTTCCATCTGGAGTTACAGAAAGAGTACAGACAGAGTTCAGTTAAAATTGTACCTGTTGTAAACCCACAGCACAAAAAGACACCACCTTCCCTTGCCCACTCGTGTAGCTCTCAGCATCACCCCCTCCTTTCCACTGTTGCAAGCTCCTTACACACAGGACAAATAGGATGAGTGAAATAATCCAGGCTAAAACAGAGCTTTTTGGTTCTTTCCCCAAGGTACTTACGACCTCTCATTAACAACAGCCTTCTTAAAGGCAAAAGACTACATCCTGATGGTTTCTTTCAGCACCAAAGACCCAGTACTTGCTTCTGTATCTCAAAGTGGTCATTTAATAACCTAAATTCAGGCACCTATTCTAACATCAATACACATCAACAGCAGGTGTGAGGAAAACCCTATGAGCAGCTGAGAACAACTAGAAGAAACAATTTCAGTCAGGACCTTATGAAGTGTTTTCCACCAGGAAGCCTCAGAGACTGCTGCTGCTTTTGAGTTTGTATCTGCATTAGAACTGACAGAGCTTAAGTGAGATACAGGCCTCCGTGATGGACTCCTGACAGCACTTTACCAGCAGCTTTTATGGCATCTGTGGGTAAACCAGGCTTTGAAAGGACTCTGCTTACTTTTGACATCTACGACAAGGGAGTTAATGTGTCAAGTTAAAAATCCCAGAGAACAATCATCAGCAAAGGCACTGCTGACTCTAACTCTTCACCGACCGTCTCTAAGACAGCTCCTTAATCCAAACTTCCAATTTCCTCCCACAGAGCATGGTTAATACTTCCCTTCTTCCACCCTCCAACAGCCACCCCTGCACAAATAATGCTCTCAGTGAGTCTGTTCCCATGCACTGAGCACAGCTGTGGCACCTAAGCATCACCTGAAAGGGTAAAAATAAGCACTATGGTACTGCAGAGACAAGTCTGACTTGCTTGGTTTCTCACCCCTGCTGTGAAGAAATCTTATTTTGAATGTCCACTGCCATAGTTGGATTTTTCAGCCTGCAGACAGCTTGTCTGCCTGGCCTAACTTCCGTTCTGACCACAGCTTCATCTCACCTGGCTGGCACTCCTCAGGGTATTTAACGCTATTCAGCCCCTGCCAATCCCTACCTCTCCCTCACCACTTCTCATCAGCTTTGTACTCTTGTCTTTATCTAGTGTTGCCTTTTATTCTTCTTGCTTTTTTTTTTTACTGTCGTCTCTCATTACACACCTTGAGGAGAGTGAGTTTCCTGGCAGAAGGCTTACGGTAAAAGATCTTGCCTGACTATCTGAGCAAATAAGGGAGCCAGGAGCTATTTACATATTCTCTGATAAGCAGAGAAAATGTCCCGATAGTCCTGTAAAGTCCACAAGGAATTGGCTTTGTGCTGTTCCATATTTCTTGCTTGTCTGTGCTTGCCCAATTCTAATTAACTGACAGAAGTAAAAATACTTTTAAATATTGTTATAACATCATTTGGAGGACAAAGCAGTATCATAGTCTTGAATTTAATCATTAAAGAGATGGTATTGCCAATCCTTAACATTTAAAAATCATGCAAATGACTTGCAAAGTATGACTTTTTCATATTAATTATCAGGCAATTTCTGACTGAGCCATGAGGTCACAGATGCATCTCATTTATCATTTTTTCCATGTAACAATGAAGGCAAAAATTATATTTTATAATATATTGTTACTTAAAATTCTATACTTTTTTCATAAGGACTACTCCAGTTGGGACTTGGGGGGGGGGGGGGGGGGGGGTGTTTGTTTTGTGGGATTTTGTTGTTTGTTTGGGTTTTTTTTGTTAAGGTTGACATTTTTTTTTATTGAACTAACTTTAA